>JAAGNO010013814.1:13322-36901 GCA_033439905.1 Ceryle rudis | reverse complement strand
GGGGGGAAGAGAGCTGTCCGGGGAGGGTTGGGTGCTGGCAAAATAACTCTTTTGGCCCCCACACACACCAAAAAAAAAAAAAAAAAAAAAAAGCTAACTTTGATTGCTAGTCTTAGGAGCAGATAATTTTGAGTACATTGGAATTAAGGAGTACTTTGTATAGGTCAAAAACTCTTACATCTGTAGTTCTGTGACAACATAGTAATTTTTCACTGCTCAAAAAAAGCAGCATAATTTCCTGTCTTTGTTGGCTGTTTCTTGGAGCTTCCAGTCAAACAATAAACTCTTAGACATTTCATTAGGGAAAAGCCTGGAGAACATGCAGCTCCAGGATGTGTGTCGTTAGCCTCTACCTAACCAAGTCACCTCAATAATTCTCTCATCAACATGATAATGAACATGCAGCTTCCCCAACGCCACGCTTGGGGTGCGGAAGCTGTCACTTCCGTAGCCATTACGCCTTTCACGCTGGCCCTGGGTGCAGCCAGACCTCGCCCTCTCTTGCCGAGTGGTATTTAAAAAGGGGGGGTAGCTCCTCAGCACTCGCAGATCTCGTACTTCCACTTCTCCTCACTGACTCATGTTGCTGACAGTAGAAAATGCTTCTCACCTTTCCCAGCTGATATCAAATACCTGGTTTGGGTTGGGGTTTTTTTGTTTTGTTTTACAGATGCAGTTGTACTTCAGTAGTGAACAAGGTTACAACCTGATTAGGTTTTTTGTTGTGGTGGGGTTTTTTTGTTTGGTTGGTTGGTTTGGTTTTTGTTTTGTTTGTTTTTCTATTCCAAGCTAAACCTACTGGACTCGGGGTAAAGATTTGCTGCTGCATAGGACTGGATTTTTGGTTTCAAACTCAAGTGACCCTTAAGCAGGGGTGTCGAGTGCTGAGCAAGCAGACCAACAAAAGCAATGGGCATTTTGCAGTGCAGCAGCCTACGTTTTTTTGGCAGGGCCAAGTGCCTATAAGTCATTCTGGGTAACTGCAATAAAAAGACAAATTCAGGATGTATAGTTGTAGCACTTGAGCTAGTTACATAAAATAAAGTGAATCTTTTCCAGCTGGTGTGTATTTATGTGTTTATTTCGGCAGTGTGCTTGCCATCTCCTCTGGTTTTGCCCATGGGACTTTACAGAAGCCGCTTAGGAGTTGGGTTGGGGTTTTTTGTGTATGACACGCGCAGTGCGGCTGAAGCTGACAGTCCCCCTTGTCAGATGAGCGATGCTTCATAAAAGGGAAGTTACAAAAGCTTTGTAATGAGTGCAATTAAGCTTTGTATTTTTATTCTTCTGGCTTTGCCAGTGATCTGTCACTTTTGATTGAGACCTGTATTGCTCACTGAGTCACTAGGAAACATTAGATGATTTTAAAATGACTTCCTTCAATCTTAGTGAATTTCTTTATTTTATTTTTTCATCTTGAATTCATTTTTGCTAGCAACCTTGAGAGTTTTCACTTCAGCTTTTGTTGCCTGGATTTCAGAAGTCTGTGTGAATGTATTGGTGGTTCTGTGATGTTCAGCTGCATCTCTTGCAGGCTACAATGTCTTGTCTCTGCTTTTGCCTTTAGAGGTGACTTGAGTCTGGGCTCTGACAAATGCTTGGGCTGGCTGAAGGCCAGAGTCATCCAGGCAGAGCCTGGTTTGCTTTAGTCAGCACAGAGAGAGAAATGTGAAGTTAAAGTTGCCGTGCAGGGCGTGCAAGAAATCAAGGTATTTATAGCACAGAACTATTAACAAGAAAAAAATGCTCAAGACTTTCAGAGTGCGATTTGACAAATTTGGGCGAGTTTAGTCATGCCCCTGCTTTTGAGGAAGAGTTCCATAATAAATCTGACATTCTTACGTATTAATCCAAAAGTCCATAGGTGACAGTGGAGGCTGTGTCAGGAATGTCCATGCCGTGTGGCTTGCTGTTGGGGTAGCTGCTCCCAGCAGTAGCTGAGCTACGCTTCTGCACTAGAAAGTCGCTCTGTCATAGTTCCTGTTTGTCTCCCACACTTGCTGCAGACTTTGCTGGGTGTTAGGGTTGCTCCCAGACTTTTGATTTGACTTTGATTAAAATTGAATGCAGTAAGTGTTAGATGTGGACTCATCCCTGCCCTGATTGATTTACTTCATCTGAGGTCATGAGCGATGCTGGGTTTGTCACCAATGTCACCTACAGAATATGAAAAAAAAACCAAACCCCACTTTCATTCTAATGAAGTAATTATATCAATTAGATCATGATACAAAAGGGGTTATGAAGGGCACAGGGTGATCACTTGATTACCAGCCTGATGATAGCATAATACAGTTCTGCTGGGTTGGAGAAGACCCTTCAAAGGCTCGTGCTTAGCCTTGGAGGAGCAGGGTTTGGAAGCACTGAGGTAGGATCTTGGACTTGTGCACCTGGAGGACCATGTTTGCTCTTTGTCAAATGAAGAAGTCCTCCCCAGGGGGGACCTGTGACCCTTCTGCAGACTCCAGTGGTCCTGGTTTTTTAAAGTGCTAAAGAGAGATGGAGGACAAGTAAGAGCACATTGTCTTTCTTAACCAACCTTACCCAAGGAAGCAAAGTAAATTTTATTTGATGGGAATGTTTGGTTCATGCTTAATCATTATCTCAGTGCTGTTTGTATTGTCAGTACGTTCCGAGCCCGTTGCTTATTGTATTGATCACATCACTACACTGAGAACTTTACTCTCCTTGTGCGTTTCTTGTCACCTGTAGCCTTGTTTTGCTGTGGATTCAAAAAACCCTTTAGGGAAGGGTGGGCTGTTTCTTACAGGCCACCTTCGCCAGGAACCATGGTAGAAACAACTGTGTAATCATTTCAGTAGCACCCAGACACTGCTGAGAACATGTTTAAAAATATCACAGCTGGTTTCCATACAGTATTTGCTGCAGAATGCTGGACCTGAAGGTAGGAGTTAACCTTCCAACATACAAACTGAGGTTACTAAGAAGCCACAAACCAGGCTTCTTATGGTCGTGCGTGGTGGGAGGATGGGACAGTGGGTTTTAAATTGAAAGAGAGCAGGTTCTGACATGATGCAGGACATCACTGTGAGGATGGTCAGACATTGAAGCAGGAACCGAGAGAGACTCTAGAGCCACTGACCTTGGAGATTTTCAGGAGCCAACAGATAAAAGCCCTGAGCGACATGGTCTGAATTTGATGCTGACCCTGCTTTGAGCAGAGGGTGGACTGGAGACCTCCCAAGGTTCCTTCCAGCCTTGAACGATGCTGTAATTCTTTGTTTTGGTGTGATTAAAAAAATGAGTTGCTTTTAAAAATGGTAGGGTTTTGGGTGGAAAAACATTGTGTTGACTTCTTGCAAAGGTACCAGTAGGGTGTGTGCTGATGGCAGAATTTGCTATGTTTGGTTTTTGGGTTTTTTTTAAGGTTTAAAAGTTATTTAAAAGTATCCAGGTTATATTGTTTTGCTTGTTTGTGTTGAAAGATACTTAATGTATCTTTTATTTTATTATTTTTAATGTATCTGAAGAGCTGTGTGGCCATGGAAGGAAAAGATTCATAAAGAAAAAAATGCACTTGTTCCATATCTAACTTAAAGATGCTAACTGAAAACATGTCCCTCTCACATGTCTTGAAGGGAATGTTTCTCTAAACTAGGAGGAGTGAAAGATGTATCTCCTGTTCCCTCTCTCCCCAAAAAACCTTTAGCATATATCTTAGAGTATGCTTGTATAGTGGGTGTTGCAAACACTTTCAAACCCAGCAGGTAAATGCCAACTCTTCCTGCACAATATGTGCCCAGCAGCACAGCTGTGGGGTTTGGTTTTTGGTTGGTAGGTGCTGTTGAAGCCACGGTGCCTTGAAAAACCTTGTAGTAGCACATGCCTACGCCCTGGAGTCCACTGTCATTTGGTACCCTGTGATGATGAGAGGGATGGTTTTGGGGCACGGGAGTGAAGGTCTGCTCTCTGTGCACAACCGTGGGTGCGTTTTGCAATTTCTGTCCATGGGAGAGCCAGTTACCCTGAAATTCAAGCAACGAAATGAAAATAGAGCAGTACTCTGTGCAAAAACACAGGCATGCTTACCCTCTCAGGTGTTTTTTTTTCTGTTGTTACAAGTAATTTTTCAGGCTGAAGTTGTCTGTGTTGCAAGAATTAAAAACTAGGTTCATTTAAATAGATGGTATTTGCACAGCAGGCAGCTGTAAGAGTCATCAAAAGGTATCTCCCTGCCTCCCAGTTTGAGTCTAGGGGCAGCTTGGTAAACTGTGGGAGAGCGTTGATAACAGAGCAGTGGCAGTAAATGGGGATTGGGGCTGTTGATGGTGGGGTGTTTTGTAGAAGGTGGGTGATGTGAACTTAAATTTTGGCCCAGTGACTCCATTTGTATTTTGTTACCATCGTTGAGAATTACAGTGCTGCCAGGCTCCTAGTCCTCCTGCAGACTAGTTTGTGCTTGCTTTTCATTAGCCCTTTTATGTTAAGTGAAAGGTTTTGGCCAATCAAGTCCTTTATTGACTTTTTTTTTTTCCCCCCCCGTGTTTTGTTTTGTGTTTTTGAAGGTTGTGGCACTTTTCCAGGAGCTGGAGTAGTGAATATACATAGAGAAGGGAAAATAAACCATGCTTTTTTCTTTTTCTTCTGTTTTTTCTTCTGTTTAGAAGTGCAAGTGAAAGCACTGGTGTTTTGATTTTCTTTATGCTTGACTTTATTCTTGCAGTTTTTCCTGTTTGGTTGGGTGCTGTACTTACAGTAAGAGGTTTCAGAAGCAGAGGAGTTGGGTGTAACTCCAGCTGAGCGATGCCTTTTGCTCCCTGCTGAGCTCTTCTGAGTTACGCCAGGCGACCTGCTCGCAGTCGTGCTGTACCAAGCCTGAGCTAATTTGACATTTTTCTAAGACTAACTGGCTTCGCCTGGGATTAATAGCAGAATATTAAAAGTGTTACTGTATAGCATGTTCCAGCACTTCCAACTGGGCTGAAATGAGGAAGTGCTGTAGATCTCTTGAGAGGCCCGTTCTTGGCAGATTTCCACTCCTGAGAGGTTTGGACTTGAATACAGATGCCTGGAGACTTTAATTGAGTTTAGTGCATTTTCTCAGGTTCCCTCCTCCCTCACCCCATCATTTCAGCCTTAGCTGTGCATAGTCCCGCTGAACAGCAGCGTTTACCTACCTGCTGTGCCCTGCGTGTGCACCTGCAGTGTCAGCCGTTAGCACAAACGGCACCTCATCCACTGTCTGTCCAGTTAATTCATCAATAAAAAAAAAATCGTCAGTGCAGGGAAAAAAAAAAAAAAGGCTCAAAACCCACCTTGCTTAAATAAATATCACTGTTTTCTCTCTATGCACGCAAATAGTAATTAAAGCAGAGTGCTTTTAAACACAGCTGCTAAGCAAGGGTACTGCCTACGCGAGCGTGGACTACCTGCCTGTGGAGCACAACAAGTTACAGAAGGCAGGGCTGTTCCTTGCAGTGGGGAATTAACACCTACGGATGTGTTTACGGTCTTGCCGAGTCAAGTCTCTGTGTTTCATGCCCTGCTTAATAATTGTGTTTCCCATCAAATTGTCCCGGCTTTTATTTCATTGCTGTGTTCCTGTTTGCAGGCTGAAGCAAGACTCGCGGCAAAGCGAGCGGCGCGGGCAGAGGCACGGGAGATCCGAATGAGGGAACTGGAGAGGCAGCAGAAGGAGGTATGGTCAGGGCTTTGGGGGGATTGTTTTGATGATCTTTCATGACTATAATCTGAGATCCTGGACCAAAGGGTTAATCTGTATTTTGTTTGAACGTTGATAGTCTGCATGGAGCTAATGTTGATCATAGTACAGCAAATAAAATACCTTGGAAAAAAACCACAGATTGTGGCAAGAATTTTACCAGTATAATTATTCACAGAACACAGTGGTGGTTAGTTAGTAATCCTTGTTTAATATTCTACTTCGAAGTACGCAGTGTTTGTATGCGCACTGAGGGGTTTGTGGATCCTTATCGCTTCATTAGGAGTCTAATGAATATGGAAGACTCCTGGCCCTTGTGTCACTCTGCTTGTAATGCCTTTGCTTCGTTGCTGTGATGCCAGCACTGTGGTCTCTACCCCGTTTTACAGTACCTTCTCCCGAGAGTTTGGATTAAGTGGCTGGTGGGGTCTCTCCCACATTCTGGAAGAGCTCTTTTTTTTTTTTTCCCCATCCGCAATGTCACACGTCAGTGTGTGGGGGAGTCTTGGGCTTCCAGTGTGGGAATGATCTTAAAGACCAAAAAGCTTGTTCTTGACAAGCAGGAGCTGTACTAAGTGCCACTGTGCTCCAAGAAGCTAGGAGCAGCATTTGTTTTGAAGCTCTAGGAGCTAAACTAGCACTGTTAGCATCATGGTTCATGGACTGAACCACAAGGGCTTAAAATCTGTATTTGGTGACGTGCATTTAATGAATCAACAGAGTAAATATAATAAGGCCAACAGGAAGCATTTTTTTTTTTTTCTTCAGATTTTGAAAGAAAAGGAAAAAGTAAGGAGTTTGGGGGCAGGGTGTGGGAATATATAGTAAGGATAAACATCCATCTGTGCTCCAGGGTGCAAAGACGGTTCCATTTAGTTTTTACCAGTGACTCGGGATGCGATAGCAGACCAGTGTTGGTGCAGCTGTGGTAATCCGCCTGCAAAGGAAGTGCTTGGGCAGCTTGCCCATGCTCAGCCTTGACTGGAGCATCTCATCTGGTTGAGGCATGCCTGAATGTGTATTAGAGCCTTGTAGCCACAGCAGTGGTAGAGGTACCTGCAAATGCACCAGCAGTAAGAGCTGCTGGGGAGCGGTGCTTGTGAAAGAGAGGAGGCTTTTTCTGCTGCAAGTGGCTGCTTTTTGAAAGATGTTTCTTGCACCCTGGCACACGGTCAGAAAGCCTGGACTGCAGAGAAGTGTTGGTGCTGTCAAGCTACCTGCTGTGCCTGAAGCCTGAGTGATGGGACTCAACAAGCAACCTTCGGAAGATCCCTGGGTGTTTTGTTTGGACAGCCCAGTAAATATAGGTGTCCCAGCAGCTGACAGTATCTAATTTGCAGGTAACTTTAATGGGGCTGATGACCTCTTTGAAGATTAAAAGCTTCCGCCGCAGAGGGTGTCCTAGTAAACTGAAATTTAGGTGCAAAAACTAAAGCTTGTGCACATGCTCCTGCAGTGAGTAACAGACAGGGCAGTGATCTGAAAATCTGTGAAAACTTTCTCAGACAGGAACTTGAATAGTACAGGATGCTGTTCTGAAATACCAAATTCAGTGCAAGCTAAGCCAGATATCACTACAATCTGGTTTGTAATTTGCTGGCATAAATGACAAAATGCGACTACACATTTATTTAATATTTTGTGAGCTTGGATAGCCTGTAACTTTTTCAAATAGCTTAACCTCAGCCCCCGGGTGCAAGGTTTTGCTCCTAAGGATGGCTGCGGGAAGTTTTTCCTTGCTACAAGTATCTTGCACGTATAATAGAAGAAAACATAAATACAGAAAATCCCAAGCAGTGATCAACATGAGAGATTTGGCACCTACCCCTTCCCCGGAGGAGAGGGGGCACTGTGATACTGGTGTCTGTACAGCTTCTTGTTCTGCCATCTTTGCTTCCCTTTGCAAACTTTTCAGAGAAGTAAATCACGTGTTCCCGCTACTGCCATGGGGAATAACCAGAATTTAAAGTACTTGCTTTACTGCTTCAGAAGGTTTTTTAGAGGCAGTTACAGAGTTAAAAAGTAATAAATTTATTGCCTGTGTGTGTACTTGTTCATGCTTAAAGCAATGTACGTGCCCTGACAGGCTTCTTGTGGAGCATGGATTACTTGGGAATACATTTATTGTTGTTGGTCTGGGTTGAAAGCTTCCAGATGATACCGTTCCAAGGTATAACCATGGCAGTAAAGTGGGGTGTTTTAATGATTTGGGTTTGGGCTGGAAATGGGTTCCTCTCCTGCCCACCATCTAGTATTAGTGATATTTCATAGTCTTGTGCTTTGTTTTCCTCATTGCAAAATACTTGGGTGGCTTTTGCACTATGAGTCAATAATGTATGATTTAGCCATATGTGAGGAGCACACCAGAGATTGTCACGACTGTAGTAAAGCTCATAGGTAAATGGTGAAGGCTACACAATTTCCTACCGAGCTCTTCTTTTGGCAGAGCTTATTTCATCTAAAACACATAATTGACAGCAGAAACTGCTGCATCGTCTGTTCTTTTGGAAATGTAAAATTGTATTCATCGTCAGCCACACCACTGATGAGCTCCTTTCCTTTCAAGAGGATAAGCTTGTGACAGACATCTCAGGTTTAGATGGCGGTGAGCAGAATTGTGAGAGCTCAGCCCTTGCTCAGGCTCCTGCACCTCTGTCCAGTGATCACTGCTATTCATCCCGTGGGTTGTGTGCTCAAAGAGATGGCTTTGAGTTTGGCTTGAAATAGAATGTGACCATAAGAGTTCTTAATGTGAAGCAACATCCTGCTGTAGCAGAACAATTGTTGCAGACATTATAGAGCAGAAATAGATGGGCTTTAAAGAGAGCGTGAGTACAAGCTTAAGAAGAAAGTATAGCCTAGGTAAATGGAAAGTGTTATCTGAAGCTGAAGAAAGCAAATGAGCACAAGAATCACGATCTGATACATGTTAATTTATAAGGGTTGTGATCACTCTGGCATCACATAAGTGTGTATATATTTAGTAGAAAATGGGTTCCTGGTCACAAGGCTCTAAAAAAGACAAAAATCTAACAAACGTAACTGCTTGAAATGAATAAATATAACTTCTGACTTTCTACTCTGTGCTGCTGTGGTGTTACCTACCCAAGATGTAAATAGTTAATCTGGAGGTCAGGGTAGGTTTTCTGGGAAGTCAGTAGAGGAGACTTCTCAAGTGAGGTGATGCCAATGCATGTTCTAAGCTGAAAGGACAGTTGTGGTAGGTGCTACTTGCTCCCTTGCCTGTTTGTACCGTAGAGATGTGTTTTGTATGGAGACATTCAGATATTTGTTTATAATTCACCCTGAAGAGCAAGTCAGGAGTTGTCAGCTCAGCTTTTCTGAGTAACAAATTGTTAATTCTCCTGGGGCTAGCAGGTGAAATGGAGAGGAGAATTTGTTTTCTGTGGGTTTTTAAAATTGTTTATTTTTTTCTTGGAAGCTTGGTGTAAGGTGTATTAAAGCCTTTTTTCCCCAGAAATATTTAACAGTAATGTTTTAAGACACAAAGAAGCTGCAGCATTAGGGCTAATTGTAGAGAGCATTTTATGTAGGAGTAACTTCTGTGTGTTCTGCTGGCAAGACTTTAAATCTCTCTTGGAGGACTGACACTTAAGACACCACAATTTAAGCTGATATTAGTGCCTAAAGAAAAAAGGAATGGTCTCCTCCAACTGCTTAATCTGCAGAAGAAGATTCTTCCTTGCCAGTTCACAGAGCAGATGAGCCCTTACTCCTAGTTCAAGGGAAGCACATTGTGCTTGTCTCCTCGCTTCAGTTTTCATCTCTCGCTTTAAGGGCACAGCACAAAGCTTGCCTTTGCTATTTTGTAAATTTGTTCTTTACCAGCATATTCATTTGCATGTAATTTGCCTCCTTTGGATTAATATTTATTTGGAATAAAATACGTTACCAGTACTTTCCCTGCTTGTGAACGCTCTTGATAGGCTCGCCCTTCCTGTTGACTGTAACTCAGTACCCTTCTTCTTCCATTGCTAGGGTTTGGTGTCCCTGTGTCATCAGGTCCCACAGTGCAGCTGGCATTTGGAATTGTTTGAAGCTGTTGAAAAGCCCAGGTAGTGCAGGAAAAACTAGGGAAAAGCAGAGTTCCTGTGTCTTGAATGGAATGAGAGAGACTGACTATGAAATTTAGTGCTTATGTTTGCAGGAAGAAGTTCAGCAGGTTTATGATGGTTCAACTGTAGCTTTCTTATACAACCAGTGTGAAGATGCACAGAGAAGTTTGGAGGGGGACAGTGTGGAGGGGTCTTTTTTGTAATCTCTGGATTTCTGCCTTCATGCTTCACTGGCTTGTTCTGTCCTGTTTGAAATTTACTTGTGTGAAAAAGATTATTTTTGTGGGAAACCTCATGTGATGAAGAAACCAGGAAAGCAATCTGCCCCTAATGCTGTGGCCAAAACATATTGATTTTTGTCATACCATCCTACAGGAAGGTGGTATTGAAGGCATATGACTGCTTAGATGTCTATTGACTCTGTTAAGCTCTTTGTAGGGGGCATACCTGTGATAGAGATTATTGTTTAAAAGTGCTTGTTTTCTCCTGTAACACACTATCTCAGGAGGACAGCGTGCTGATAAGAGTGCAGTCACTTCAGAGCAAAGCTGTTGTAATGCCCATTAGCTAACAGATGACCAAAAAACTCCAGGTTTTAGAAAAAGTTGGAACAGTTACAATGACGCATTTGGCTTTGTCCCTGTGCCCCTCTCCATGGCCCTCTGCGGTGTTGGGCCTTGAACAAGGGCCTCCTTGTTATCTTATCCATTGGCAGTCTGGGTCCGGGACACAAGACTTCTTGTGTGCCTCACTTTGTGCTCAGCGGGAATACCTGCTGAGCTAAGCCTGAAGCGTTTGGCTTTAGAAAATAAGACTTCCACAGCGTTGCCTCCAAGTGTGGGTGAAACACCGCCAGGGGAAAGTTAAAACTGAAAGGTTAAACAGCTCTGTGGTAATTGCCACAGAGCAACTGGCGGTGGTTGGTTTCTGCGTTTGGGTGAAAGGTGCTCTGCGTGGGCAACGGAGACGGGAAAGGTCAGAGGGTGTGCGGTCCTGGGAGCTGTGGGATGGTTTAGATCATTCTTCTCTTCAGGCTTTGCTTAGTAAAAGGTAAGTGTGGTGATTAGTTGTGTGGGAATGCTAGTTTTAAATGTGGGTCCTAATTATCCCCTCTGTGCTTGTAGGAATGGGAATTAATGCTCTGAGGATATTGTGCTGGGTTCTGCAGCTGTCCTTCACAATCACCTGGGGGAACCAGATCAGGAAGCCAGGGGCTGAAAGAAGTACCCTATATTTCCCAGCACTGTCGTCTGGGTTCACCTGAGGTGGCCCAGAAGAGCAATAGATAGCAGAGATCCACTGAGTACTCCAAAGTACGGAAAGCTGACTGCCCTGCTGACCAGCCGAAGGGTTGGTGCTCTAGAACAGAGGGCTGGTGTCGATGGTCATTCAGCATCAGCGCTTCTCTGGGAAGATGGGTGGTAAAGCAGCTAAGGACTTTTAACCCAGAGCTGTGATATGTTTCCTGTAGATATAAAGCCGGGTGTTCAGCAGAGAACTGGAGAGAATGGAGCTTCACTTTCCTGAAGTTGTGTAGCCAGTTAGGTGGTTTTGACAAGGAGCTTTTACTTCAGAGGAAGGATTTCTTGCTTGAGAGGTGCAAGAAAATACATGTTTTCTCTTACCATGTGGATTTACAAAGCTGATCTGTCAGAGGCATTCTCCACTTAAAATTCAGAAGTGTTAGAGTGGCTGCAATGCTTTTGAGCGTTATTAAAATGGTTCAAGACTGTGGAACGACTTTGTAGGATCAGTAGTGCACTTATTAGGGCCTGCAAAACAGTGTGAGTCTCTGTGGAAGCATTAAAAATGGAAAAAGCAACCTACAGAGGTCCTCCGACGGTGGCAATGCACGTCCAAGACATTTTCAGAGTTTTCCCAAACTGACGCTGTACTGTAGATGGGCTTCAATGTCCACTTGTTTGTATCTGTGTTTTGCTGTATATTCTGTGCAAATGACTTTTTTCCCCTTTAGACCAAGCTACAGAACATCACATTGCTATTCATTCATTCATTCACTTTCACTTTTGTTTCCATGTTTCTTTCCTTTCCCTAGATCTATCAAGTTCAGAAGGTAGGGCTTGCTCTCTTTCATCCGTGTGTGCATGTGTTCCCACCTTACGAGTCTTGCCAGCATTTCAGAAAAACCTCTAAAGAATGGAAGATGCACAGCAGGCTTTGTAGTTCCATGCAATTCTCCCCTCCCATAGTTGTGTGGGGTGGGAAATAAAGGGGAGTAGGGGAAGATGACCCATTTAAAATGTGTCTGGTTGAGCACTTAATATATTTTTTTTCTACAGCCTGTTTGGCAAAGAATAAGCAATAAGGAGGAGAGTAATTTGGCACACCAGCCATCGTAGGAGGGTGCGGTGGCTCCGTGTGACACCAGGGACCATACAGACACTTAAGTGTTGAAGGCTAAGAGTATTGCTGAAAATATTTCAGGCTTGGCAAGTGTTTAACAGGAAGAATGACTTTCAGGTGACTTTGTTTGCAGAAAGTCGCTGGAATAAATGAAGGATGCTGTGTTGGAGTTGATAATCTTTTGGTACATAAATGTTGCCCTAGCCCTTGGCAATGGCCTTTCTTCCAGTGTGACCTAAGCATTATAAATGCTTTTATATTGTTTAATCCTCTCTCACCTCAGTGTTAAGGTCATGATCTCTTCCCTCCTCCCAATTGCCTTTTCGTAGTTCGAAATGATGGCCAAGATGATGACAATAAAAATAGTCATAGCTCTAACTGAGGTCACTTGCTAAGCAACCGTAGAGAGCTTTGAGGTTTGCATTATCACGTCTGCCTGTTCTGTGCTTCCAGCATATGAAAAGTGTGGTGCCTAGAAAGAGAAGTAGCTCCAAAAGATTTTGCATGGAGGGAGAAAAGCATGTATTTCTTCAAGCCTGACGTTTTCTACCTTAATTCAATATTTTTTTTTTTCCTTGAGATATTTTGCTTGCTTGCTGACTGATGAATGTCTCTTAAACCCACAGTCTGTTAGTTTTTGTTCTGGCACTTCAGCCGCCTTCACTGCATGTTCCACTCGCTTGACCTAGCAGTGCATGTCCTTCTCGGAAATGCTGTCCTCCTCCTTAAGGACATATGTATGTGAAGAGAGCTGCTCAAATCATGTGCTCTGGTATTTAATCCTGACCCCATCCATTTAGCAACAAATATGTCTTACTCTTGTTTTTCTTTGTGGAGTTCACTACGTCCTGAGTGACTCAAATTAATGTCTGCCCATGGATCAACAGGCTTGTCATCAATCTCCTTTATAGGAACTAATTTAATCTTCTGGTACAAACGCAGCCCCATGGGAGACAGGGAGGTTGTTTACGGTTGGTGTCCTGACATGGATGAGAAGATAAGTGGGTTAGCCTCACAACAGCCCATAGCCAGTTCGCGAGTCTAGCAGTTTCACTGTCACTTAGCAAATCTGATCTGGAATTCTCTCTCAATGGTGTTAATGTCATGAATTATTTAATAGTAGTGTCACTTTTCAGGTAGAGGGGAACTTGAGTCCGGCAAAGGCCTCCTGACTGAAAACCAAATGAATGGATAAGCACCATTTCTTCCTTTAACCAGTGAGGACAGTCAGACCAGTCCCCTTGGGGCAGAACAGAACAGTCAAAGTAAGGGAAAATACCTGATACTTTCAATGCTGCCAGCTCACATCCAGTGCGAGATCTGCTGTTTAAAGACTATGAATTAGAAATAGTCCCAAGGCAGTTGCATTCAGTGACAGTTTTGTTTTGGTGGTATTAAGCATGTAGCCATGTCATTTTAAATGGGGGGGAGGGGAGAAGACTGTAAGTGGAACTTAACAAGTCTTTTTAAGGGGTATTTTCTTTTTTCCCTTTTGCAAAACTGAATTCAGAAGTCAATGTCAAAGTAAGGAGAGCAAAGGGCAGGAAAAGGAAGCATCGGATCTTACGAAAACTATTGGCATGTTTGTGGATCCTTCCTATGTGCAAGAATGGATTCTCTGTTTTCATAGTGGCTTTTTTTTTGATTGATTTCTAGTGTTAGGAAACTTTATACAAGTCTTAAAGGGGAAAAAACCCTCTAATAAGGCTTTACCTGACCTGATTTAATGCAAAGCAAATAATCTGGAGGTTCTGATCCATGTACACAATCCTGACCATCTGGAGTTTGTATCATTTTCACAGATGATTTTCAGGCTGCAATGTACGTAAAACTTAATTTTACACCAGGCTGTTGTATGTGTTATGCTTTGGCCTGGAAGTAACTAGTCTGAGCACTCACAAGGCAGCATGTAATGTTCACAGAAACAATGATTTATGTCACATGCTATAATTTCTTGTAGCGTATAGGGGTGTTAGATGTGCTTGAGGACACCCTGGGAAGCTTTGCAGGGAAAGCAGAGGGGAATACTTCCCCGTTTCCAGAGGGATATGGTTAGAGACCTTGTCTCTTTCCCTTGTTCCAGAGAGATGTTTGCATACTATTTACATCTGCAACACAGTAAATTTATTTCCTGGTTTCAAATTACTGGCCTATAAACTTATCTTCTAATAAATAGGATTGCTGTGAGCTCCTTTCCCAGTCTGACCCCCAAACTGACAGTATTTAAAGGTCCTTGTACATTCTGGTCTATCAAGGATGTATAATTGAGCACCCTGCTGCCTGTTCTCCTTTCTTTCCTTCTCTCCAAAGCTGTTAAGATGACCTTAATGTGAAAATGATTTTGTTGTTTAATGAGGAAGAACTCTGAAATAAATTGCTGCGGTACCAAAGAACACGCTTCTAGTTTATTAATAAATAGTGAGTGAGTTTTTTAAGGATGAAAGTAAAATTACATTAATACCATTGAGCAAGTGCTAAATGCAACAGAGCAGGTTTCTGAATTTTTTTTTAATCATTCCCAAAGCTTTGGACTGTCGATACTCCTGCCTCTAGGAAAGCTGGCAAGCACAGTCTTGTTCGTTTCCACCAACACACGAACCTCAAAGCACATTATCTAAATTTTTCTAAAATTCATATTAAGCTTCCTTAAGCAGGATTTGCATTTGCTAATGGCTGTGCTTTAGACCGGTGATTTTTCTTCACACAGGAATGTTCTAGTCACTGGTATAAATGCAAACTACCTGGGGCTAGATTTGAAGCTCATGTTTGGGGGGGAAGAAAAGCCATGTTAAACTTGGGGATCTTTGAGCAATGTGCTGTCTGGTGGAAATGCAAGTTCATTGGGAAGTTCCCAATACTGAGCAAAGAAATTAGGAACCAAAAAATGGTTCAGAAGAGACAGTCTACTGAGAAAACACATGACATTTGGCACTGAAACATCAAGAGCTTTCCAGTTTTGCGTGCATTGGTGAAGCGCATCTTCTTGGAACTTCCTTGTTGGCGATAACCACCACTGTCAGGATGGTCGGAGTGTGGGTGAAAAGCCTTGTGCTCTGCAAAGGAGCTCTGGGGAGTTCTGAAAGAAGCAAGTAAAAACGTGCAGGGATCAGTTGCGTTGTATTCAACGTGTCTTCCCAGTTTGACAAACCTGTATGGTAAACATGATTTGACAGCATTTTTCATCCTGAAACTGTTTTGTGTTCAGATCCCTTGTAATGAGGGTTGACTTAAATGGGTCAGGAATTCAAGACTCATTACGCTCCTTACGCCTGTCTCCACAGCACTGCATTGGTTTTTTCCCTGCAGAGGAAGGAGGTGTGGAGCACCCCAGCCATACCCCAAATACCCCTTGCCCGGGCAGCTGTTCCTGGGCATGTGGTGTGAAGGGCCCTGGTGGCACTGAGCGCATAATTTCCCTGTCATGTTTGTGTGTGTGGAGCTGCATGGCTTGGCCAAAACCTGGCTCTGCATGTCAAAATGTTCTGTGTTTGCCTTTCTCATCTAAATTCTGTTTTTTCCCTTTTCTGTCTGTAGAAATATTATGGTCTGGATACTAAATGGGGAGACATCGAGCAATGGATGGTAGGACTTGATCAATGTAGCTAAACAACTTCTTATGTATTGAAGTTTTGTATAGTGTATAGAGTTTGAAGTCCCACAGAGTAGGTAATTTCATGCATTGGAAATGTGAGTTCCACTCTTCCCACGAGTGTTCTTGCATCAATACCTGAAATGTGGCTTTTGATCAGCTTAAAACTGGCAAGGGTTTGGTTAGAGCCATCTCTTTTCACAGCCCTCTTGCCTCCACCTTTCCACCTGCAGATTAGATCAGCACCTGTTAAAGCCACTTGTGATCCAAGGAACACATGTACTCATTTTACTTCTTGTGGGTTTTATTACAATTTGAGTCTTCTCAAGTCTACCTTCAGGGGACTTTGTGGCTAGTTTCATCCATGCTTCTTTAGCTACCTTTGTACTCACTGGTCCAAGGGGTATCCCTCAGATGCAATTAATGCTGCTACTATGGCAGTGCTCATTTTTTTTTTCTGATAATACAACAACCTGGATTTTCCTATTTACTAAGCCAATGAAGCTGATACCAGATACGGGCTTTAGCAACATCTGACAGTTTTAACACCCATAATGTAAGATGAATGAGTTGCTCAAGGGCTGGAAAACATTGACTTCAAATGGCTTTCAAACAGAAGTTTCTGAAATCACTTCCTAGTGATGCCAGATGAAAACTGGCTCCTGGCCTTGCCCTATGAGCTGAGTACTGAGTACTGAAAAAGACCAAACTGAAGAGCTGATTTGAGTGTGGAAGATAATGTCTCGCACACCCTGGCTTCCCTGACCATCGATAATTAATCAGCATAAATGCTGATTTGCTCTATGCCTTCTCAAAAGCCTGCTGCCATATGGACCAGCCAACCACCCAGGATGCTTCAATCTCACAGATAAGCCACTAAGTCTCTTCAAATCCTTGTTTGCTGAGCATAGCTCCATGTCACTACCAGTTCCCTTGTTTACAAATCAGTGGAGATAACCACTAACTACAATGTTGAAACTATTTTTTTTTCCCCCTTTTTCTATCGCTGTTTCTAAATTCCATGTAAAACCAGTTTTTTAAAATCCATTAAAATACATTCTTCCATGTTCCCAGCACTGACCCAGCCTCTGGCCTGCAACAGTGGTGCCATGTGTTGCAGAGGCTGTAAGCAGACACAGATGGTTTTGTCTGGAAGAAGGAGCCAGGCTGTGGCCCTCTGGCATACCCACTAGAGAGAGGCCATTGCCCTGCCACGTTATTTCCAATCAAAGATTTTTGAGATTTATTTTGAAGGACTGCAAACTGGAAAGCTTAATTACCGAAGCCCTGTAAGTATACTGATTCCCAGATGCAGGAGAGACATGGTTTTGGAGATAAGAAGTAAAGGCATCCCAGTGTAGTTTTCTGCAAGAGTAACACCTGTGTGTAGCAGAATAAAAGGGAGGGGAAGAAAGCTGGGGTTGCAAATGAGGTAAAAAGGGTTGTTTTCTGAATTGACAAGGTGTCACCTTCTCTGATTTGATTTAATCTTCCTGACTCCTAAACACTGCTGAAGTTCACTGACTTTCTGAAAGTGCTCCGTTGGGTTTTTTTCTGTCCTTTCAACACTTCACTCTTTGTTTTTTCTCCTCTGCCTTGGTAGGAAGATAGTGAGCGTTATTCCCGTAGAGCCCGAAGAAATGCCTCGGTTAGTATCTACTTTTGCTTTTTCTTTGTAGCTTGACGTTTCAAATTAAGAAAACAGACGTGTTTAAGGCAGTTCCTTTAAAAAAAAAAAAAAAAAGGAAGGCAAGCTCCCCCCACCCCAGCAAGTGCAAACCCCAAAGCCACTTCCTGACTTCTCTGCCCTCTCCTCAGTGACACTGGGGAGCTATTGCAAATGTGCTAGAATACAGTGGGGCAGGGGGTGGAAGGTGGGGAAACAACCTGCTCAGAGTGTTTCATGTTCATTTATTCAGCCTGTGGGCCAAGAGCACACAGCAAGAATGCCTGAGCCAGCTTGTCATTCACCCTGTCATAAAATGCTTGACAATGTCTCTTGGGCAGGGTATAATGTCATTTACTTTCTGCTTATAGTTTTATGTGATTCTTTTAAAACTATTTATTTTTTAAGTATTTTCTTTCCTTCTGTTTCATCAAAGCCATCATCATTTACCTCACTAACTGTTACTTGTGTTCTTTTCATGTTTTCTTGTCTTTATACTTTCTTTTGATAGGCTTCGGATGAAGATGAGCGCATGTCAGTGGGTAGCCGTGGAAGCCTGAGGGTTGGTAAATCGCACAATTTGAGTGTGCATGTGTGTGTACTGCTGTTGCTTTCCCCCTGCACCACCAGCCTGGTTATATCTGACAGTATCATCCTTCCATGGTCTTGACATCTTCCACGTCCAAGGCATATGGGGGGTTTTTTTGAGTACATGTAGGTCAATAACTCTTTCAACTAGAGGGCTTGTCAGATATGTATGCACTGTACAGGAGCACCGGCAGAGCACGCAACTCTGTAGAAACCTTTCAGGTAAACACCATTCCTGTTACTGCTGCAGGAATTACTTTGCCAAAACATTGGTACATGCAGCTATTTCCTGTATATACCTCATAAGCTCCCCAGTTTCACTGCTGATGCTGAGAATTTGGGAAGAGGAAGCGCTAGCTCGCTCCATGATCAGTGTGTATTACCTCAGAAAACCAAAAGCAAATGATGGGTGGAAATAAATCTTAAGTGCCTTGGAATTGTAAGTGAACCCTCTCCTCAAAACTGCTTTAAAGATACTTGAAATTCATCTCCAGGCTTGACTTTTGCAGAGGGACGGATTAGTAGAGCTGCAATGCACCAGTACTCATCTGTAGGAAAAGTTCAAACACTTTCTTTTTTTTTTTCTCTCAAAATACCTGTATGGTATTTTTTCCAGATATATATGTGTGCAAACCATAACTCCACTCTAGCACAAACATAATCATCTCTTGTGAAGACACTTTAAGGAATTTAGTAGTTGTGAATGGCTAATGCTATCATCTCCGTGTGTGTTGATGCTCTTTAGAAGACAATCAGAGCTTGCTGCTTCTGAGACCTATGGAGAAGCATTCAGCTAAGCACAGAACCCCCCCTGTAACAGCTCTTCAACCGTCCTGAACGTGAATCAGCTGTGACTTGGTTTTGTTCAGGAGCCGTGGTGCCCAAAGCTGTTGTGTTTGAGAATAATTTGCTCTTCTACTGATGTTGTTCCTCATTTAGGGGTAGCACTAGTTATGTGGGGGAAGCTGGATGAGCAGTTCTGGTTTTATTGAACAAGCAAGACTTGGATCATTCATAGCAGAATCATTATTTGTAACCCTTGATTTCTAGCTTCTGTGGAGATTCCATGCCATAAAATTATTACCTTTTTTCTTCTTAAAAAACTGGCTAACAGTTACCTGGGCTAGAACTGATGTTTACTTTACTGAGCGTTCAACTGGGAAATATTTATGAAACAAGAAATCTCTAGATCCATCAAACTTGGATTGTTTAAATGATTTGAAGATGCTTGTTTAACTGAGAAGTTTTCCTGACCTTTTTTCCTGGAGCAGCCAGTCTCTGGGCTGCGCTAACCACTGCTGGACCGGTGGACGACAATCTGCAGGAGCTTTGTGAGCAGGCTCATCATCAATACCTAATACTTCTGCAAAGAATGTCCTTTCCTGACGGAAGAGTCTGTTTGAAACTCTTCCCCCTGGTATTTCTAGTGCTGTTACGCAGACTCCCCCCTTGTCCTCAGAAAGTAGCATTTGGTGAATGTTCTTACGCAAGCTGACACTTGGGCATGCACAGGAAAAGAGTTTTGACAGAGCTTCCTTCCCTGGTCTAAGTCTCACTGGGATGGTAGAAGAAAGTAAATATTTGCTAGCCTGAACTGAAATTTACTCTTATGTGTCTTTTAGTTCTTTTATTCACAATGAATTAACAACATTTGGTCATTTTCTTGGTGTGGGTTTGTAGTGGCTGCTTTTGTTAGTTTGACTACATCTCTCTCTGGCTATTTGTGAAGTTTTGGCTCTTGTTGGATCTATCTTTAAAACAAAAACAACAACAAAATAATAAACAACAACCAACCTAAAGAAATTACCTCTGAGGACTAGAGTTTGCTTTGGCTTCTGAGCTATTTTAGCATGAAAAAAAAGGAAAGCACCAAAAACTATGGCAAAACAAATGGTTTATCAAACTAGTCAGAGAATTCCAAATGCTGCTCTTATTTATTTGTCTCTCTGAAGGTTCCTTCTGTAGCTGGAGGGTGCCATTGGTCTACAAGACTTCCATTTTCTGAAATTTGACTGCAGAGCCCCCTGAGGTGTTGATTAGACCAGGCTAGCAAATGGATTTAAGGTCCATAGCTGTGACTATCCTGTAAACAGTGGCCTAGTGTGTGATATAGTGGCCTGAGTGTATCTCTGCTTCCAGCCTGCAGATCTTCAGCTGCCACCATGGGGCATCTTTAATAGCTTTAATAGCTTTTTGGTGTCTCATCCTGAGCCCATCGAAAGCGTCCCGTCTCTCTTGTTTCGGAAGCTCAGTAAGCTCGGTTCTCTATCACTCGGTGTTTTCCTAGGGAAGCTCAGTAACACTGTCCTGGGTTTGTTGAGACACTCGAGCCTCTTCAGTTTTGTTTGTTTGTTTGTTTGTTTGTTTCCTATTGCAGGTCTCCTTGTTCTCCCACTTCTCAGCTGGCTGTCTCTAACCTGAGACCACCCTGTATGATATATTGTTGCATTCTTAATCACTCGTGATGGAGTTTGTGCACTTTCCTTGCTTTGTTTGCTCCAAAGTTCCTGACTTTTGGCTTTGTGCAAGAAGTCCCGCATTATCAAAGTTCTTTACTTCAGATTTACATCTGTGGGCCTGGTTTGTGGTGGGCTTTTTTTTTTTTTTGTTTTGTTTTATTTTGCTTTGGGATATTCTTTTGATTGCCATAACTTGCTTCAGTGTTTTCTTTTGTATTCTGATTTTTCTTTCCTCTCATGCCTTGACAGTCTCATCTGGAATATGGCAGCACCTACCCAGTGGTGAGAATAGTCTGCAGGTTGCAGTGTGTGTTAAAAACTAACCATGAAGCACAAACTTAACATAAATTGCAAAAGCTGATCTGAGATAAAGGATGATCTAAAGTGATCCTGAGGCAGTTTGTGGTCTGTAATGTAAAGATGTTACTTCCCTCATGTACTCCTCTGATGCAGTTCAGATGAGAAGCGCTGGTTGATTAGAGAGATCTAAGCCTACTACTAAGTCTAGTAGTTACCATAGAACAGAGCGGGATAGTCTTTATTTCCCCTAACAGACATTCTGCTACAGTCTGTCCATTGTTCAACCAAGTATGTCTGATTTTATTTCAGCATAAATCTGGAAAGGAATAAAACTCTCACAAAGTCACCCTGAACAGATCTAGCAAAGGTGACAGGACGCGCACACTGCCTCGCAAAGCTGCAGCCTGGGTATTGAGCTGTTGTTACCTTTGCTCTGGAGGATAAAATCCAACTCTGGGGGTAATAACAAAATGAGAACAAGTATTTGCATTGAAGATGCTGAGATAAAGCTGACTCTTGGAAGAACAGAAAGGGCACAGAAGGTAGAACGAGGATTGGGACTTCAAGCTCAGTTTAAAAAGTGTCCTTATACTGTCAGCAGTTTCAGCTGTCTCATGGCCCTGTGGTGAAATAGAGGGGTCTCTGTTTCTGCAGAGAGCAGTTTTATAGACTCTCTGACTTTCTCTCCCTGCTTCTTTCCCTGCACTATTTCAAATTAGGAGTGCAATTTCTGAGTGACCTATATATAGAAATAGTTGGAACACATTTGGGTTTTGCATGGATGTATTGATGCAGTTGCCGTAGACAGCTGGTAGCTCTATTAATTGACTTATCCCAGCAAGCGTGAATGATTTGAACTGTGGCTACTAAATTTAACAGTGCTATCATCACTTTTAACACTATTCTGTAATAACTGGTCATTTGACGTTGAGGTTTGATTTTTGTGTGTGTGTGCTTACTGAGCCATGTTGTGTAGAGCTGGAGGAAAACCAGCCTGATGTTTCTGCATGTTGATGTGCATGCCTGGCTATGGATGGGCGCATGTCAACTCATTGATCTTCTCATCCTGCATTCTTAATCTCACTGCAGGCTGGATTAGAGAATGAGAGGACCAAAAAGAAGAACGACTGCAAGGCAGTATGTATCCTGACTAACTGTCTCAGAGAGGGGATTTTATGCAAAAAAAAACCCCACTGTGATAGGACAAAGAAAATGTTTTGAGTGTCTTGGCTCCAACAACTCACCAGCCTAATGTCAAGGATATGATGTAACTATCAGGACTCATTGGGCTTGTGAGAATCCCGAGCATCACTTCATCTTGGTATAAACCGAACTTAGAACAGTGTTGTACATAAAAAGCATCTTGAAAAACTCAAAACCTAACAAGCTTTAACATTATACAGAAGTTGGAAATACTGATAGAATATATATGTAGTCATTTCATAAAGGTAGGTAGAATGTATATGTTGTAAAGGCTGTATGTTACATAAAGGTAGCTCTGCGTAGTATCGATGCCTTTCTAGCACCTGTATGAAGAGGCCACTAATTCGAGCACCACAAAGCCAGACCTGGATGGCAGGTAAAGGACAAGGTGCTTTCAGACAGGCAGGGTGTTAGGTGAAGCTCATGAGGAGCAGTTCCAGGGAGGGGACAAAGTACACGTGAGAGGGGAAAGTGGTGTAGTGGTATTGTAGAGGGAAGGCTGCTCATTGTGGAAGGGGGTTGCCAGGCTGAGTTGGAGTTTTTCAGTCCACTGGAAATCAGCAGAGAATTTTCTGAGCAGTGGAAATTGGATGTGGGATTGAAGACACCTGAAGAAGCAGCATTAGCCATGGTGTAAGGTAAAAAATGTTACATCTGTAAATGGACATTGAGTCAATGAGGTTTTCTGCATCCATTAAAAGCAAGGGGAAAATACAGAAAAGAACAGACTCAATTTCATGTGAAGGGAGAACAAATGAAATCTGAATATTTTAGCCTCCCCGTAATGCAAGTGTATTGGTTCTAGTTTTCCTGAAGGTTATGCTCAGATGCTCAGCGTGTTGACATAGCCAAGAACAAAGGTCGGCAAGGTCCGATACAACTGATCCTGCCCTCCAAACATGTGCTCTGGAGGGGATGGGTCATAGTGACAAGGGAAATTACCAGAGCTATGGGGGCTTCACAGTCTGAAAGCTCCAGGGCAAATTAAACAAATGCATTTAGAAGTGCCTGAAATAGAAAGTGATAAACTGTTAACCTAGATTTGTGGGAAATGAATCATGTCAATTCCACTTAATTTCCTTAAGCAGGGTAATTATTTAAGGGCATAAAGGAAAAGCATTAGATGTGACTGTAACTTGACTATAGGGCTCTTGGCATGTTTCTATGTGACATCAAGAGAAACCTTGGCCAAGATCTAGTTCTTGTAAAAGAAATGCAACTAGTTGAAAAATAATTCTGTTAGAAAATGAGACAGCTGGAAAGGATCTCATCTGCTGTATCTCAGACAGCAGCATCTGTTTTTAAAGGTGAAACCAGTTGTACAGGAGCCTGTAGAAGTACAGGGAGATAAAATGTTTTCATGCGAGTCTAAAATAAAAATACTGATGATGAATAGGAGACAACTTGTCAGCACTGAATAAAAGTAAAAATAAATTAATACCACATTTGGGGAAAATTAAATCTACAATTAAAAGTAAGGAATTCTGCATAGGAATGGTTCAGATAAAGATTTGAGGTTACATTTAGTTAGTATTACATGGCTGAAAACACTCCCCCCCCCCCCCCCCCCCCCCCCCCCCCCCCCCCCCACGCCCGCACCAACCAACCCGACCGCCGCCAAGGACGAGCGGGAGGGCGCGGGGTCGGCGTG
>JAAGNO010013814.1:0-13312 GCA_033439905.1 Ceryle rudis | reverse complement strand
GTGGGTTACAAGTTGTTAGTTTTACAGGGGTGAAAACCCCCCCCCCCCCCCCCCCCCCCCCCCAACTTAATTCCTCGGTGTAGTAACCAAAGAGGCAGCAGGGGGAATAGGTATGGACGGTGCTGCTGTGGCTGCTGCTGGACTTCTGAGGCTTCTGTTGCTGAAGATTCATTTTAACAATTCTTCAGGAAAATGTTAGAGAAATTGAAGGAGCCTAAAAAAACCAAAATCTAGAATATATTGGGAAGTCCGACTGTGTGAGAAGGCTATTGCAGAATTTCAAATTGGTTCTTCTTGGAAAAAGAAACTGGATGTTGGCCCTCCATTTGTGGTGATAGTATTGCATTTCAGTAGAGAATCAAAGCTTTCCCCAGAAGCTGCTTTACTAGCTTGGGTCTAAACTGGTTTCTAAGTTAATTTTGTTTAATTTTTCCTAGAAGCCACTGTGTAGTGTATGATAAATATTTTGCTTGCAATTTGACTCAGGTGGGGTTTAGTGAATTTTGATTTTGGGAATGCATTAAAACTTTGAAATTCTAATTAAATTTCCACTAAATAATCCCAGAGTGCTTCCTGATTTTCAGTGTTAACCCAGGTCTCGTGAAGTGATCCCAGAATAGCGATTTGCTTGAGAAATTTGAGCTTTTAATGGTATCAGCCAAGGTGACTTTAGGGTCTCTCTTCTTTTCTCCAACCATTGTGTTTCCAGACTAAAAACTGCATTGTACCGATCGTTTTATTTTATTCCTGCCCCTGCTACTGTAGAGACTGGAAGCACCTTACCCTGTTTGTGAAATGCTCCTTTGGAGCCTGTTTCTTTGTTCCCCTGGTTACTCTCCGGGGTTTAATTTATCTGTAATTGGAGAAAGCTAGAAGAGATTTCATACAGCGTTGCATGTTTACTAAACTGAATTTCTCAAATACAAACTTCAAATTAATTATTTTGCTACAATTTGCTGCTTTTTAATTGCTCCGTTGCCTGGGGTATGAGTAGCTACAGTGATAATTTATTTTACTCTAGTCTCTCACCCCTAGTGTTACCGTTTTGTCCTGCGTTCCTGTCACAGAGCATTTGAAGAGACAGGCACTATAGTGCCCTAATAGGGGAAGCAAAAGTGTTTCTTGACAAGAAAATAAAAGGGGTCAAAAAAGGCAAGCAGGAGTATCCTTGACATTTTTGGCTGGTATACAGGTACTGACAGACACACCAGTGTTCATGTCCTCATGTTTGAAATCATGACCCGATCCTGCACTTCTCCTGTTTCTGGTGTATCTTTGAAAAGTTCTGTCTCTGCCATTGCTTTTTCGTAAGTGATGACTTGTGCTAAAAATTCCCTTTTGGGTCTGCATCACATTTTTGTTTGTTTGTTTGTTTGTTTTTTCTTTTCCTTCCATAACAGACCAATGGTTATGAGGAAGACATGTACGGATCATTCCAGAGTAGAAAATCTAGCAGGGTTAGTAGATGATTTATATTGTTATAAAATTTATTGCTGTATTTGATGGGATTAAAGCTAATTAGGAAATTCTTTTCTGTGGTAAAGCAGGTTTTTCCTGTCTCGTACATTGTGGGTTGTGCAGTTCATCAGATGTGGAGGAGCAGCAATAATATGTTGGAGAAAAAGAGTAGAATAATTAGGCCATGAGTGGGAGGGGAAGTCTCTGAATTTGGTGCAAGTAGAACTTGGAAGCCAGAACTGCTTAACTTGTAAACAAAATTGGGTAAAAATTAGCATGCAACAAGAAATCTGGCATGGAAAGATTTCCGTGTGCTGGGCAACAGAGTGATTGTTTCCCAGTCTGTGCAATGTGTTCACATTAGGCTCTAACACTGGCACTCCAAGCTTCACCTGGAATTTAGTCCCTGTCTTGAGTATTGCATCTGTAAAATGGACTTTGGATTTTGAATTCACCCCAAATTTATGTTGTTTATTTGAACTTTGCTTAAATAAATGGTTTGGGGTTTTTTTTTCCCCCTTTATAAACTGCACCCTAGGGTTTTTGGAAGCTCCCACAGAGATGAACAGCCAGTGCAAGTGTTATTACTTAGGTCTTTACCATTGATATACTTTTATTTCTCAAAATATTCTTGTCAAAAAAAGCTTTAATTATTATCTCTGTTATGTCTATGTGGGTCACAATGTTCCCTTCTGCTCCAGCTCAAGTGTTTTGGGTCAATTATAGGAGTTCATTGTCCTGTTTTGTTAAGTATTGGGGTTTGTACAAATTATTTCAAGGTACTAGCTCGAGGAGAGCCTCTTTGAGGGGGCAGGGAACCGTTTGTTCAAGACCTAAAGAAATTAGTGGTATGCAGACTAAAGCTCTATGTTTAGGGGAAGAATAAACTACTTCTAAGACACCATTTAGCTAAGTGTTTGAGCAATACATGCAAAAGGTCAGGGAGACTTCAGTGAGTTACTTTGTGAGCACAAAATTAAGCAAGCACTTGTATAAATAGTGAAATGGGGCCTTACATTTTTATGTTCATTTTAAGCTGCTGCTTTCATGCGTTTTTTACGCATTTAGCTTGTATGTGTGGATAAGAGAAAATTAAATACTGGGCTTAAACTGTTAGGAAAACAGTATGTCCTGTTGTCAGGCAGTTCAGCAAGAGTGCTGACAAGTTCAAGGAACTTTAGTATGTAGTGGTTCGCTTCTTATTCTGATGTTTTTATGCTTTTATGACATACTCCAGAGCTCCGAGTACTGCAGAAAGAGGATAATGTCTTCAAGAAAGTCATCCAGGGAAAACAAGTTGTTTGGTTTCTATTTAAATAATTTGAAATCATCTTGTTATTAGGGTTTGTAGCTTAGCATTTGTAGAGTATAATTACGGCCACATCCTTAGTTCCTTGCTGGTTTCATTACTAAGTATAATTTGGAGTAGTCATTTTTTAATTGAGGGATGAGAGTTTCGTGATGACTTGGAATAGCTGAAACTCCAAAATTTTTGAGATCTGTATTTTTGAAGTTGGACAGCGATTCATCCTCACTATATACCTGTGGGTGCTTGGGTCTTACCCACAGGTCTGTTTGCCTGCAGTGAAACAAGTCCGGTGTCAAGAACAAATTTCTTTAATTTGCCACAGATCTCCCATATTTGTAAACAGAGTTTGCAAATGGTTTTTTTATAGTGATGATGATGTGAGGATTAGTTAGAAGTTGTAAGAAAGCTGAATAATTCCTGACTACTAAAAGCGGAGTGATGTGGAGGCTTTAAAAAAAATCCCTTTGCATGATCCCTTGTGTATCGTGGCAGAGCTGGTTGCAGGAGATGAGGTGAGCACAGAAGTCGTGTCGCAGGGCTGGGGATGTGGGGAGGTTGCATTTCTTCCCTCGCTCCTCAGCACATCTTCCTCCTGTGTCTTCTGCCCCTGGCCTGGTGCTGCATCCATCCCTGGCACAGCAGAGTGACTGTTTTATCACATTTAAAATGTGCTTTTAGGCTGCTGTTTTTCTGAAAATAAGGAAAATGCAAATTATTCCTTGCACGCCTGTATTTTTCTTGATTCCTTTGGGTCTGTGAGATGCATGATGTCTTGTATCTGAATTTCTGATCCGTATTAAAGCCAGTTTGAGGTGCAAATTTAAATGTTACCGTTAAAAACCAGCTGTTTACAGCAGCTGAAGTTGTTTGTAATTTATTGTTACATGCTCTTAAATTTTGGGAAGTCAAAACCTGAGTTTCACTCAGTTGTTGTCCTGACACCTTCTCCTGCATCTCATGTGGGTTCAGCTTATAGGGCATAAACTCTTCAAGAATTCAGAAGGAATCTGATTGACTCTGACCAATATGTTTTTCCAGTGCTTGATGGGCAGTGGCAATTAACTCTGTTGTCTGCAGCGGTGGAACAGCACAGGAATACATAAACAAATAAATCCTCTGAGATGGGAGCCTGGTTTTTAGGTATGAAGCTGTGATGCAGCCATTTATTCTGAGGTTGAGCCTGGAAGATAATGTTCTAGAGTCTTGTTAACCAGATGTTGTCTGTTCTTTTTTACAGAAGCTGGAAGTATGCTGATAAATACAGCTTCACTTAACTAGAGTTAGGGTGAAATTTAGGTGTATAAACTGCATATAATGCTTCTGAAAGAGAGTTTAAAGCCTTCTCAGTAGAAAACAAACCAAATAGGTATTTTGTGCATAAGATGCTGTAGGGATAGAGGAAAGGTCTTCTGTTTAACAAATTGCTACCTAACCAGTGGATAGGGCACACAACTTTCACGCACCCTTGTACCTTTAATGCAGTTTCCTTAATGCAGTTGTGTCCTTTCTGCACCTGTGACCACCATGACTCCTTGCAATTTGTAAGCACCTAATTTACCTTTTGCTTCCCATTTAAAGGAATTTGGAAAATCATTCATGTTATGAAGCCATGTTCTCAAGGGTTTTTTTTGTTGTTGTTGTTGTTGTTGTTTGCTTGCTTGTTATTAATGCAGGCTTCGTACTACTCTGATCTGGGACTTCACAACAGCGGCTATGCTTCCACATCTCAACCTTCTTCCCAAAATGGAAATTGGGTCTGTTCCCCTCTGGCTTTACCTGGCCTGGACTTGTGGTTCTGACTCCATTGGGATAATACAACCTCTCATACTTAGGAATGAATTTGGACCAATTGTCAAGAGTCTCTGTAGCTCTTTTTAGTAAAAAAATAAACAGCAAAGCCAAAGTAGACCTTTTAAGGTTGGAGTGAGTAATGGAAAGATGTTTTCAAATGGGCACAATTAGTTTTCCTTTGCTGCTCCTCCCTTTCCTACAGTTAATTTGTTTACTTTTGGCCTCAATAGTTCTGAAAAAATAAGGGAAATTTTAATTCACTGAAGTTCTCTATTCTATTGGAGGCAACTTCTCACCATGGTAGTCTAGCAAGCTTAAGACAACTCAGTCTGCATAAAATGAAATTACAAACAAGTAATTCCCAGACAACTAGAAAAAAATTGCTGAAGCTTCAAAATCCCCCAGGAGGTTGCATTGTCCCCAGGCAGAGGGCAGAGCTCAGCCAGTCTGGCGCTAGCAAAGCAGCCCTCAAGCAGTGGTCTGCAGCCTGTCCTGCCCGGTGGGCAGCAGCAGCACAAGGACATCATTGCCCAGTGCCATGTGGTGGCTGGCAATGGGAGCACCGCAGAAAATGCGGGGAGGGGGGAAACAACTTGCAGCAGGACATTGCCTGGGGGCTGGGGACCACTGCTGGAGTATCTCTTGCACCTAATGATGACAGATACAGTATGCGTGTGCTCTCTAACCTTAATTGCTGCATCTCGTGAGCGATAGTTGCTGACAGCGAAGTCGTTTGGTTTGTGGTCCTCTGACATCAGTGCTCATCATTTTGTCCTGAATTATTTGGGTTTTCTCTGCATTTTTGTTTAATAATAAAATACACAAGAGATGATCTTACCGCAGTGTGAAACACTTAAAATGTGTATCTTAAAACACTTTTGTCTTTGTATGGTGCTCTTTTTCTGGCTTTGGTTGAAGTGAGGAGAAACACCCTTTCTGACTGCTACACACAAACATGTGTGAGACAATAACCATTTAACTAACTAAAATTAAATTGTGCTGTTGCGCTTTCAGATACTGGCATGTCCTCCCTTCCTGCAGGAAATGCACGTGTCTGCTTGGTATTCTTAATCTTTGGGAGTTGAGATCTAATGTTTTTATGGCAAAGATGACTAACATGCTTTATACTGGGTTTCCTCCTGTTGTAGTTTA
This sequence comes from Ceryle rudis, assembly GCA_033439905.1. Taxonomy (NCBI): domain Eukaryota; kingdom Metazoa; phylum Chordata; class Aves; order Coraciiformes; family Cerylidae; genus Ceryle; species Ceryle rudis. The sequence continues at coordinate 7,602 of JAAGNO010013814.1, read as the reverse complement.
ATAATCCTAATCTCTTATCAACATGGTTAATGCTTCTGTAGGTGCCTTTTTTTTTTTTTGTTTCATTTTCTGTGCAAAAAAGTTTTGTGCTTGTCTTCCTCAGCCGTCCTTGCTGTACAGCGATGCCCTGCCATCCAGAAGTCACAGGGTTTGTTGTACTAACACAAATACCAAAGCCACTCACCTCCAGCCATGCACTTCTTGTCTCTTGCCTCTGTAGTTCCTGTTGGGTCCATTTATTTCACACTCTGGTGTTCGATCCATCTGAATGCACGTGTGCAATGCTGTTTGTGCAGACTGGGATTTGCTGGTGCTCCCTTTTATTCCCCTTGGAACCAGTGCTTGTGGGGTTGTGATGCCACCACAGACTTCTCTCTGGATGGAGACAGTTGTCTTCATATTGGTGTATTAGCTACAACATGCGGGAGCAGGCCAGAGAGAGAGGCAGCATCAATTCTTTCCAGTTGTGTGACAACTATCAAAAATTTGTTTAAAAATGTTGGTAGCCATATTCAACTGTTCTTGTTTAAACTTTAAAATGAGCCTCTTGGATTTTTCTCAGAGTTTAAAGGTAGAGTTTCCTACTCTCCCTGTGTTTCCTGAGCCATATATTTATGTGCTAAACTGGAGCCAGTCCTAAAATACACACCTTTCCCTTCTATTAATTTAGTAAACTGGCTGGTAAGTGAAGTTCATCAGGTTGGTTTTTCCCAATATTTTGCCATCACCAGAAAAGAAAGTTAAACAGATGTGAACAATTGAAGAATTGATGTAGCCATTTTGTTGGTAGGCAGTATCAACTGTCGAATCGGTGATTGGGACAACAGTTAGAAACGCATGACTGGGATGGACTCTGGGGTGGGATTGTGTGTCAGATTCTGCACACGCCTTACGGCGTTTCCCAGCTGACTGATGGGAGGTTGTGTTAGATGTTCACTTGCATGTGGCTTGTGGTTGCGTGCGGGAGCTGTCCCTGTCCTCGCACGTACCTCTCGTTCCCCCGCGTCCCTCGTGCTGCACCCTGTGAATTTGTAATGCTCCAGAAACCAGGTCTGCTGGTCCTGTTCTGACTCTGTCTTTTAATTGTAGGCGTCTGTGTATGATGAGAGCATTTACAGTGGGAGTCGTCGGTATAGTGCCTCTAGTTCTCGTGCTGTAAGATGTTTTCTGCATTTCCCTGTTGTCTCTGTCCTCCAGTAACCTGTATGTACCGCACACAGCCTTTTCTGGGCTGGAGAACATTTAAGATGGAGTGTGTGAGATTCACAACCTGCTGCTGTAGGCAAAAGTCCCAGCACTGTTTCCATGAGCTTCCATGACATAATGAGCAGCAGTTTATGGGCTGTCATAATGCCCGGCCTTGCACAGACTCCGGCCAGCACCGACAGAGCCTGCTGCTGGGCCCTCCCTCGTTTCCCCTGTGGTCAGGGGAATTCAGTTCTGCTTGGTTTGTAGATAAAACACCATGGAAAGACTCTGCATAAAGTCCCTTCCCTCACTGAGACTTAGTTCTCCTTTTGAAACATGAGAATAATGTTGTTTAGAAAAACAAACAACAAACAAAACCTTCCCTGGTGTTACATTATTAGCTCTTATCCACTAGCATTAAGTGAAGGGTTTTTGTGAATGCACTACTTGCTTGGTTTTGTTCCTGTAGTTATATTCCACAGCAAAGTCTCAGGCAGCTTGTGACAACCTTTTCAAAATACATACTCCTATGAGCAGAGTTTCCATTGCCTGTAGTAATGAGTGGGTTCGAAGTACGAGGTTTTAGCCTCGAAGGGAAGGGCCTTGTCACAAAGTCTTGAGTTGATCGGTGGTTATCTTAACATCCCTGAACCTTGTAGCGCTTTTAACATGTAGAGGGTATGCCATCTGGGGAGCTGTCCCCAAAGAATGGTTTTGGATGATGAGATGACAGGTGAATGGAGGGGACGAGGCTGAAACTGACCTCCCTGGGCCTCTGCCAGGTGAACAAGTGGCTCTTGCTTCCATGGTCTGCCCTGCAATACACAGGGAGCAACTACTGAATAAATAGGTCCTGTGAAGCATTAATGTGGGACTCAGCAGTAGCTTGTACTTTTTCCCTGGCATGTGTTTCAGGTTTATTCTACATCCTTATGAAGTCAAACATCAACCACCAGTGATGGCACAAGGCTTCTGTGCTAAAACTGCTTCCTAGAAAAACAAAATCCAAATATTTACTTCAGCACTTTTTGTTTCTAATTTAGGAATTGCCCCTGGTTGAAAATAGTCGTAAACCGTGTGCAGTGCACTTGAAATTTTGCATATTCTCATCTCTAAAACGAAGCTCAGTAGCTGGGGTGCACGAAGCCAGTGTCACTCTGTGTAGGACATCTGAGGTCACGGCTTGGTCACATTCTGCCCTGCTTGCTGAGGGTTGTACACCTTGGAACGTAATGCTTTGTCGTTACTAACTAAGCTTCTGGTTGTACTGTAGCTGGGGTTATTTCCAGCTTACCCTCTTATCATTTATTAGTACTGCAAGATTAAATTTAATTTCATACTGTGCCCCTTTGTTAGCATGTCTAACAATGCTGAAACAGTTCTTCAGTAGCTTAGTTGAGGACCTGGCTGTCTGGAGCTGAGGATTCCAGGGCATTCCTGCAGTGGCCACGTAACTTAACAGAGGAAGCCTTAAAAAAAGACAGAGTACGTGCATCTCAACAGTAGGTTAATTCTTTAGATTTTAGTATTTTTTATTCTGAGAAACAGTCTTAAGCACCTACAAAATAAGCTCATAAGGGTTCTTAGCAGCATAGTCTCAGCTGCTGAGAAGAGCAGTTCCTCAGGCTTGTTCCTGTCCCCAAGCAGCCTCTGCCCTTATGTCAGTACAAGCTTTTGCACGTGAGATTTGACAGGCAGACATACCCCTTGGGAAAGACTACATTCACAATCATCTTGAGGTAGTAGCAATAGGAAAAGTGCCACGTCCAGTATACCTCAAGCTTCTTTAATTCCTCTCTGTTCTGAATGTATCAAAACCCCCTTTTATAGAAGCTCACGTAGCTTTCTATAAAGTACATCTAAATACGAAATTGAGTGTGAAGCTGCTATTTGAGATCTGTGAAAAAAAGATGGAATAAGTCTAAAATGGATTTCCAGAATAAGTTTTCCTTCTGTTTCCCAGACACTTCAAACTTTCATTTCCCTTCTCTATTTCCACTGCATTATAAGCCCTGGATTTAAACCAGCATAGACATATTCTTTGTTCTTGTCAGCAACAAGTCAGCCCTGTGCATTCTGCATCACTGCTTAGATGTTTGCTTTCAAGAAGGACTCAAATACTTTCTTTGGCAGGAGATGAGGACTGGAGGTGCTGGGAAAGCGAGAGAGATGCTCAGTCTCTGAGATGGTCTCGGTGTTCACTTTAATTGCCATGTAGATGGATGTTTTTCGCTTTGGCCAGCGGAGTGTGGATTCATTTTTTATGTGCACAAAGTTGGGAATGTGGGAAGAAGGCTCACCAGAGAACCTCAGAACTCTTGGAAAGTAGTAGGATTGAGCCTTTAATAGAGAGGCTGAGAGTTATTTACTCATGACTGGTATCTTAAGATAGATAAAGAAATTAATTAAATTAATATTCTGTCATTCTAAGAATTGAATCAAAACTCTCCTTGGTCCATCAACTGAAATTACTGCTTGCCTTAATTTATAAATTAACAGTTGAGGTGTCTGTTCTCTGACTTTTCACTGCTATTCCTTTGTCCTGCTGCATGTAACTGTTTTTGTAACTAACTTTAGACTTAATGCTCTAAATCCCTCTCGCCTCCCTTCTCAATTCTAATGCTTTTCTCTTTTTTTCTGCTTGCTCTTCTTGGCTTACCTGCGGCAGCCTTCTGATTACAGCTGCTACCTTGGGTCAGGATCTCGGGCGTCTTCAAGAGCCAGCTCTGCTCGAGCCAGTCCAGTGGTGAGCTCCTCTATTTTTCTTTTGTCCCTAAACTGTTTAGTTCCTCTGTTCTTAAGGGTTTCTTTTTGTACAAAGAGGTCATTGTCCCTCGTGAGGCAGTTTCTTATGGTATTAACTGGACCTTCTGGGTGATGCTTAAGACAAAGAAGTGGTAAACCAGATGAGAAATACCTCAGGCATGAAGCACATCAGCGAGGGCGTTGTGAAGATGTTGTTGATATTAGTGCCACATCTCCTTTGGCTATTAAAATCCGGAAACCCTAAATCTTACTGCGGCATTCAAGTAGTTTAGTTTCTCTCTACTCAGCAGTATGTTGGTGTTTGTGTTGTTCCAAGGCTGCAGGGCTCCCCAGAGATGGGATTTGAATGTATCTGTTGCACTGTAGATAACCAGGCACTTCAGAGTCTTTAGCACAGTGAAGGGCTGGAAGGATTACGTGTACCGGGCATGTCTAGCATCATGAATTTCCAAGCAGTCACGGCTGAGCAAGGCTCAGATGCTGAAGGGTTGTCCAGCTGAAGTGTTGCACTGAGTTTCAGTAAACTGGCTTCACTGATAGAATAGAGTTTCAGTAAACTGGCTTCACTGATAGAATAGAGCTACGTGCTCCGAGGTGTCGGCGATTCTTAAAGAAAAGGCTTTTGAAAATGATTTTTCTTAAAAAAAAAAAAAAAAAAAAAAAAGGATTTTCATCAGATACTGTATGGCAGCCAGTGAGCTATAAATAAATCAATGTTTTAATTAGTCCCTGAACCTGAGTCCCTCAACTATGAGTTCTTGCAGCATGTATCTTACATTAATAGTACTTCTTAAATGGCTCTGCACACTGAATTTCAATTATCCTCAAAGCAAAAGAATAATCAGAATAACCAGGGATCCCATTATGAAGTTCTTCAAGTGTCAGAATTAGGTCCCCATACACTGTAGTGGGGCTAAAAGGCAGTGTAGTGGGGCTAAAAGACACTGCTGCTTTTTTTTTTATTTGTCTTGGGTTTTTTTTTTGTTTGTTTGTTTGTTTGTTTTTTATTTTATTCCTTTATTAAACGGACAATTGTAATTGTGAGTACTTAACACTGAAGTTAAATATGATTTCCTTATGATTATGGGCATTATTGGGCAAAAACCCCAAAATGAACTGTTCCCAAACCTGACTATCATGACAAGTTATCTGTTGAGAATGAAGAATGACTCCATCTAACTTTCCAAATTAAAGCCTACAATATCTTGTCAGTGCAGCCCTTAAATCTTCCCCCAGGAGTTTGTTTCCCCTTTCTATCACTGTTCAGTCTTTGCAGCTTGTGTTCTCGGTTGTGTCATCGGGTTTGTAACGCAGCAAAAGCTGGGAGGATGCTTCCACACAGTGTGTGAATATTTATTTGCCTTTGTATGCCTTTTGAAGAATTCAGTAGACTGGCATGAAGTTTGCTGTTTGTTTTCCTTACATTTTTCCCATTGTACCCGCTAGTAATTAATGCACAAATGCAAGTGTCACTTGAGAGTGCACTCCTCAGGCCCTACTTTGATGCACCGTTGTAAATAGCTTTTTTCTTTTTCATTTGAAGAAGCTTATCACGTTCTCACCAGAAATAAAATGAAGACAGTAACAGACTTAGTTTTTCATGGGAGCAGTTATCAGCACGCTCAAGCTTTGCCTTTCTCCTCTACATTTCGAGATTTACGACAGGCTTGTTTCCAGCCCAGCCACTGACAGTCCGGGTGTGCTTTCAGCCCCTCCAGAGCAAGGATTTGCTGCATTGCTAACTTGCACTTCAGAGACAGATAAGTTTGTTTAAGGAATGACATTTGACATAATACTCATTCCTGAGTGAGTGTACTTCTGACAAATCCACTTTAGACCTGACAAAGTTCAGTGGTGGTTTTCCCCTGCTGACTGTTAAAGGCTCGTTGCTAATTGCTAGCGTTAAGGTGGCTCTCGTTGGAAAAACCCACAGCAGCTCTCTGGGTTACTGCCTGTCCCAGCCCAGTCGATCAAACTGGTAAGATGGGGATGGTGGTGGGGGGGTTATACTGACTGCAGTACTTTTTTTTGGTTTAATCCTGGTTTTTGTAGATACCATCCTGTGTTCAGCACTGCCTGTTGTGAGAATTTTTCTTCAGTGTGGGCCATGTTTCCATTTCAAACTGTGCTGTACTACTTTAAAAGCAGGAAATGATCTTAATTTGATTTGTCACCAAAAAAAAAACCCAAACCCTCTTACATTTATGAGGAAGTTAATCTAAGTGCAAGATCTTAGCTGGAACTGAGCAGCGACTGCCACGTACCAAACATGCTGAAGTTGTTCTTGTACCTGACCGTGGTCTGGGGCACGTGCTTCAGATTTCTCTTCTCATCTTCCTTGGTTAGGAGGCTGGAAGCTGGAAATTGTGCCTTAGTCCTGATTCTTCCATTGATTTAACAATCTCTCTACTAGCAGCTGGGGTGCAGTGCTTAACTGTTCCTGTGTCTGGGGTTGGTCTCTTTTCCCAAGGAAAAAGCGATGGGACAAGAGGCAGTGGCCTCAAGTTGCACCAGGGGAGGTTTAGGTTGGACATGAGGAACAATTTGTTCCCCGAAAATGTTGTCATGGCTTGGCCTAGGTATCCCAGGGCAGTGGTGGAGTCTGTAGATGTGGCGCTGAGGTACGTGCTTTAGTGATGACCTGGCAGTGCTGGGTTAACGGTTGGGTTCAGTGGCCTTAAAGGTCTCTTCGGACCAAAACTGTTCTATGATTCCTTAGGTGCTGGAGAGTCACCTTGTTGGATGCACTGTGATAGTGCTTTGGGAGCTCCAATTTTGTCCTGGGTGCTCACCAGTAGCAAGGAACTTGAAGGGTTAACCTACTGGCAGACAGCAGAATAGAGGGAAATACTTTTACAAACGTTATACTCAAATGTTCTTACTATCTATGAAAATTAGGCAATATATCCGTATATAGACCTGTGGGATGATTTTGCTGCTGTTCGGTTTCCAGCTGCAGCAAGCCTCTGATACTTCTGACATTTTTGTAACATAGTTCTGGATTTATACTGAAATCACTGTCAGAAGAGGCTGAACTCTGATCCCACTTCACATATTTTGCAGAGAGCAACATACTCCTCTTGCCAGGACAAAGATGTGCATTGCTGAAGCTCCTTGGGAAATTACTTCCTTTTCCTGGGGTGTGGTTTTTTGGTGGTTTTGTTTGTTTGCTTGTTTTCAGGTTTGTTTTTGTTTGGTTTGGTTTTGTTTTTTTGGTGTAGGTTTTTTTTGTGTTTTGTTTTGTTTTAAAAACTCTCTAAGTACAGACAGATCAAATTGTTGGCGAAGAGGAAGGTAATCCATGATCAGAGACAGACCCGTGTCATGGTAGAAATGAAAAATGGTACAACGTTCTAGAAATGAAAGGCCTAGTGTCACGAGGTGAACTCTTCTTTAGATCTCATCTCTGAACAAGTATCCCGTTAGTCCTTTATATTTGCATGTGGCAAAGTCCCAGAGGCAGTATGGGTATGAGAAGCTGTGGTGAGTGTAGTCCTAGGAAGGTAGATAGGTTGTTTTCAGTCTTATTTGCTCATTACAGTGTGGAAGGTAAGTGTTTTGAGCAAGAATTTTGTTCAAATTCAAATAGAACTAAACTAACACACACACACACACACACACACACACACACCCCCACCCACCCACCCA
>JAAGNO010013812.1:29601-56459 GCA_033439905.1 Ceryle rudis | reverse complement strand
AAGCATACAAAGCTACAGTTTCTTTTAAAATGCATATACAATATACAGGCTGCAGGAAATAATTGTATTGTTTTTAGGAGGCCCAGCCTGGAGTGTCTGTGGGTTGTCCGTGACCCCCAGCCTGGGGTATCCGTGGGGCCTCCATGAAGCCAGACCTGAGGTGTCCCCAGAGCTCCGGTGACTCGCATCCCGGGGACCCCCGTTCGTGCCGGACTCGGGGCCCTCCTGGGGCTGGGCCGGAGCTCCCCCGGGGTCGGGCAGCGAGGGGCAGGAGAAAGCAAATGCACACAGACCTCCAGTGGCCCTCCCGAGTATTGCACTGCATTGTCACTACCACCCCCGGGACGGGGACCTGGCCTGGGGCTTCTCCCTCGCCACTTCAAGTGGGTGAACAAGTGCTCGTGTACAAAGTAAGGGGTCCTGTAGAAAAGCAGAGATATGGGAGAGATCCTCTTCTCGTCTCTTAAGCAGACTAAGGCTGGCTGAGGCTTCAGGCTGTGCTTCAGGTCTCGGAAAGGACAAGTGGGCACACTGCCCATGCAGAGAGGTGGTCCTGTGGCAGTGCTGAGCTGCCTTTCCTGGGCTTTGTCTCACTTTTGAGTCCCAGAGTCTGTAGCCTGTGTAGGAGGGTGCTCATAACCACAAGTCCTTGAAAATACAAATAAACCTGCAGGGTCCAAAAAGGGGGTCTGGGACCTGGCATGGGCTCAGCTCAGCTGTTTTACAGCCCCCACTGGACATTGCAACAAGAAGCTTGAGTGCAGGTAAGACACTCAGTGATTTTGTTTCCCAAACTTGACCATATGCTTTCATACAACAAGGAACCAACACTCAGGAATGGAAACTCAGGTGGAAAACATGTGGCTCCTTTAGGCCCATAAAAGGTCTGGCTTAAGGATTATTACAGTGCACCTCTGGAACAAGCACCACACATAACCTACTGCCCACAGGAAACAGCACGGTACAGAAACTCTGCATCAGCCTCCTTCCCTTCCTCCCTCCCTCTTTGAGACACCCAGACACTTTCCTATTCCACCCTCCCTCCTGGCGTTCTCATCCAGGTAGGCACAAGGCTTGAACTCATCGGTTTCATGTGATCTCACCAAAAACCTTTTAACAACCAGCACCTCTTCACGTGCCTCTATTGTAAATACCTCCATAAGAAACAGTTACTCATTTACAAGGTAGTGCTCTATGTGCTAGACTGCTGCTGGGGGGGAGGAATTTAGTGAATTAAGCCCCTGCTTTTTTGGTCATGGTTTTCCAGGTTTAACAATAACCAGAAAATTAGGTTTGATTTTTTTTTTTCTTTTGTGACTCCTTCCCATGATATGGGAAAGCTGGCTTTGCTTAGCATATTTTCTTAGCCCCAGTCTCATGTACTGAGTGGCTTCTTCCATCATCTTCCCATCATGCCCTCTGCAAGACAGAGAGTCACCTCAAAACTCAGGACGAATGTTTTAGAGCCCACCTCTCAAGGAGGTATCTTGTGTGGCTTCAACAAACAGGTTTTATAAGGGAAAAGCCAAGAGCAGTGCTGAATGCAAAAGGGAAGATCAGAGGGTTTGTGTTCAAGGCTTAATATCTAATTTTGGCACATCCGCTTGAGGATTGAAGCCTGGTAAGAAAAACCTCCTTCCTACTGTCCCCCATCCATCCACCGGTGCTCCCCAGGGAATTGCTGATGACTGCTTCAAAATTCCATGTCTGCACTAGTAACAGCACGTTGGGCCTGTCGGTAATTGCTTTGCCAGATGATGGGCTGCTTGGCACTGCCAGAGCGTTTTGTGGCTGGGCCGTGATGCTAGGACAGTGCCATAAGTTGTGGGGCTGCAAGAAGCCCCATGCTTTTGGGCCAGCAACTCCTGCGCTCAGCTGTGCCTCCGTGAGTGGCATGCTAAGGCTCGAGGGGCTCAGTGTCTTGCCCAGAAACAGTGTGGGAGCCTTGAATCAGCAGCACTGCCTTCCCTATCCCATCCCATCCCACCCCACCCCACATCTACCCTGTTCCTGCTGTATATCCTCTGTGTGTCCTGGGGTTCCCAAACTAGTGGGAAAGCTTTTGGGGGACCACAGGCTGCCTTGCTGCTGCTCACCTGCTGCCGTTCCCTGACTACCCCTGTTATTTCCAGCACATCTCCAGAATATAGCTCACTCCCCTCGACACGACTGGCTCTCCACAGCAGGGAGTGAACTCAAGCAATTTACCAGAGGGATTCTGATTCCTAATTTAGACTTCTATTTTAGCCTTCTTTTTCTTTTTAAATTTGTGAAGTTAATCCCTTTTACAGCTCTGGGAGTGAGCTGCTGCCAGTGAAGCATCTCAGTGCCCACAGGAAGACTCACCAGCTCCACAGCCCTGCTCCCTGTAAGCTGCTTTCCCCACCTTGCCCCTGTGCCTCCTTTAATTTGGACAGTAAAAGATACTCTGAGCTAAACAGCTGGTTTTGGTTTTTTGTTCGTTTGTTCCCACAAACATTGCCATCCTTTCCAAAACAGCAGAAAAGGTGAAATGGCAAATCCGGGGTTTTCAGCATGCCTGGTCCAGCGTGGCAGCTGTGATGTTGCTGGGCCTGGGACTGAAGACTGCAGAGTCCTAATACAAAGCAAAACTGCAGATTGTATCCACTATCTTGCAATATGCTCTATCTCCACATGCCTCATTGCAAATGGCCCTTCTCAAGATCATGTTTTGCCATGAGATCTGCCATGTGCAGAAACCTGGTCACCAAAAAATCTGTGTATAACATCTGCAAGTCATCTCAGTTTCAGTGGATGGGAAGAAGGTGATACACTCTGGTCATGCAAGTCTCTTTTCAGTTGCTTCAGCACATCAACAAGCTGCTACAACCACCCCAGATTACATCTGTTATTCCTGCAATGCCAGCTATGTATCATCTTGACTCATTTTCTATTAGATCCAGCTGTTCTGGCTGATACGCTATTGACCTTTTCAGCTGGTTCAGCACTTGGCTACCAGGAGGTCATTGGATGCCACTTTTACACAGGCTCAATGCTTACATCTATTTTGCTGGGGTGAGGACGGATTTCATCCACCTGTTTCAAGCAGCAACACCTTGGAAGATCAGCAGGCCTTTGCTCACTAACACAAGGTCACTGCCGTATCTGTAGGCTTTGGTAAGCATCAATAAATCAGTCTAGCCCTGAAATTTCATTTAGCTGTGTAAACTGGAGAGCACAGCTCAGCAGCTTGCACCCTGGCTCTTGCAAACCACAGGTTCACAGCACAGCAGGACCAGGTCCTGACTTCAGCTTTGTTAGTCAGGAGGATGTGCCATAGTGATGCATGTGCTAAAAATACCCATTAAATATCGTGTAGCAGCCCTGTTCCCAGGGAAAGCCTGGCCAGAGCTTAGGAAAGGGGAGAGAGAGGACAGAAAGGCGGGGTGAGGGACTGACCAATACGTGTAACTGCAGCACAGGAGATGGGAAGCAAGCAGAAAATGAAATGTTGGGATGCCATACTGCATAGAGTGGCTTCTTCCTGTGGGCAATTGTTTCCTCAAAGTAGCTTTCTCTTTTAGTTTTGCCCATCTGTTTGCCCATGTTCAGCCCATAAAACAGAATCTATGGTTTAGATGGGGCCAGAAGTTACCCAGATTCCTGCACCAGGTAAGTAATAACTATTCCCAAACTGTTCCTAGTCAAAGTTACTTTCATCTGTCATGAAAAACTTTCAGAGATGGGGAGTCCGCAGCTTTCTTCAGTAACTTAATCTCCAATGTTATTTCCTGGTGTTTAAATCTCCTTTTAATTACTCCTCATGTCTAACGTGAGCCACTTTTGCTGGATATTCCTCCAGTTACGTCTTGTCCTCCTGCCTGGAGCTGAGGGACAACAACTGACCACCTCCTGCTTTCCAACACCTTTTACATGTTGGAAGATTATTATCTTATGGAATTTTAACCTCCTTTTGTAGACTAAACAAGGCTAATCCCTTCAGCTTTAGCCACAAACCTTATGTATTTATTCATTTATTTTTCCAGCCATTTGGACTTTAGAGCATAAGGCTTGGCTGGTGCAGCTAGGTTAAGGCTGAGCAAAAAGTCCCTCTCCTCATTGCTGCTGTTGTGACAGCAAAACCATTGCAGCAGGTACAGCTACATACATCATGTGGCCTTTTGTTGGTGCTGCTTGTGGTCGCAGCTCCATGGGGAAGCTGAGTCAGTACAGCCCTTCTGCAGGAGTTATCTAGACAAGATTCAGCTGAAGCTCAGAGGTTCGTCTCTTTGTTACAAACATGGTGGTTTGCCGTGCATTTATGCCTTGGTTCCTAGTGGCATTGTAACTGCCTGGCTTCTCCAGGAGGCTTCCCAGGAGGGTTCACAACCTGCGCCTTTGGATCTGAGCTTCCTTCTGCTTTTGGCTGCTTCTGGTGCTGTGGGCAGGGTAGGAAGTGGAGCAGAATCTGTCCTGCAAGGCTCTTGCTTTGTCTTTGCTTGGTGCAAAAACCCATGCAGTGCTGGAGCAAGGCAGTCTGGGTGGTAGTCTATCTTGCTGGGTAGACACCCAGATCATGCTTTTTGCACCCACACCCTCTGTGCTACAGTAGGTCTCTGAGAGATGACATGGACTGTTACCATCCTGCCTGGGATACCCTCCTCCTTCAAGAAAAAGGAGATGTAAATCTGCTCTCCTTGGATTTTCCCCACAGGTTTCCTTTCCTCTCTGTATGTGTGAGCTTATGTGACTGGTGTGTTGTCACAAGAGGCCACCTGGGCCAAATGTCCTGCACCTTCTGGGAAAAGGAGGACTAGAGAAGGAAAAAAGGCAAGACAGCACCCAGACAGCACATCCATACCGTGGTGAGGTTTGCTTTACTTATGGCTGGATCTGCATTGAAGCCTCCTTGGGTCCCCAGTGCTGAGGACAAGTTCTGCAACCTCTCCTCTGCTTCCAGTAATCCTGTGCTTGTCTGAGAGGCCCCAAAGGGGGGTCCGTTTCCTGCACAGGGGCCTCCCTTGGTAAGTTGTGGAAGGCATGAATTTGTTTGTAGGCTAGAGGAACACACTGGGAACAGCATGTTTAGATGGTTTTGCTATCTTAGTGAGACTGATTGTGGGGAACAACTGGTCCAGCCAGCAGAAAAGTGTGATAGCAAGATGCCAGATGACTAAGACTAAACAGAGCAGTCCAACTGTCCTCTCCCTTTCAGCAGATCAAATCAAAAATGACCCCAGGCAAGTCACCCATGTGAGAGGCAAACAAGAGACAGTGCCTTCATTTTAAAAAGGCAGAGAAAAGGACCTGTTCAAAGGACCCAGCACCCTGGCTCTTTTGTGCCCAGCCCTGATGCTCAGTGACTCCCAGGATTTCCGACTGTATCGCTAATAATGCTCAGTTTTTGTACCAGACACAATTCCTGTTGTAAATCCCAGTGGTAAATCATTGTAAAAATTCTGGCCGTAGGTCCTACATATTCCTGTGGGAATCTCAACGTCCTCACCCCAGGAGGCAGGTGGTGGTTGCAAGGGATGCTTGAGGGCTGGTGGTGCTTCTCACCCCGAGGCACTTTGTAAAACTCTGCCTCTCCTCCTGAGCCATCCTTGGCTCACTGCATGGGGGAGATCAAGCTGTCAGCCACCGATACCTCCTGCCAGAGCTTTGTGACTGGTGTGATAAGTGCTGGGGCCCTCCAAGAACTTTGGGCTGAATTTAGAGGTCTAACATTCAGTATCTGGTTTAAATGTGGTGCTTAATGCCAGGAGAATGAGGGGATTGACCCACCAGACACAACAGCCTTGACAGCGGGGAGAAGTTCTGTAGGAAGGGGTATGAACACACTCATAATCTAATTCCCCAGTAATATTCAGGTAGAAAAGAGTCTTCTTTTTAAGCAGATGGCAGGTGATGCCATTTCACAACCTACCTGGTGTCCAGACGCTCTGTATTTGCAGGAATCTGCCACAGGCCCCCTGTCACAGCCACCAGCCCTGTACAGACATCTCAGTGCCTGCAGAGGATCCCAAATAGTGCTGTGTGCCTCTGCATGGGCAGCTGAATGGGGCCTGTGCTGGCTCTGCTTTGCAAGACCAGAAGCAGACCCAGACCTGGTACAGGTAGGCAATGCCTGGTGGGGACACTTAGATCCACACTGCAAGGTGTCATTGATGGGGACTTGAGCAGCTATGGTTTCTTTCACTTGTTGACTGTTAATAGTACTGTTTGGGTTAAATAGCTGGTTGCACAACTGGGCTTGGGGTAGCCCTTATTTTAATTGTACACACTTCAGCCTTCCCTGCAAAACAATGTCTGGCCTCAAAGTACGTGTGGCCAGAGCTGGGCAGAGCGTGGTTTTCTTTCCCTGTGAAATTTGTTAGGCTATCAAAGAAAAGAATAATAAATCTGTCATGAGTTGCAGTGAAAATCCACAATCACAGAAGCATTTTTCAAGCTGTAAACCTGAAGGAGAGATACCAGTGACTGCAACTGAAATGTTTCACTTCCATTTCAAGCACGCAGAGATTGACCCTCACCCCACACCAGATGCAAACCAATCCATGTTCAGCTATGTCAAGCATGGTTCAAAAAAATAATTTTCCAAGTTGCAAAATTACTTGAAGCCAATTTTTCCCAGCAGAACACATTGTTTTTAGCTCATTTGATCAATTTTTAAATTTACCATGAATCTTGTTAGCCCAACAGCAATCCAATAAACTCCAAGCTGTAGCTGGGCTCTGCCATTTTTATGAGCACTGGAGGAATAAATGTCGCATGTGGAGTGATTTATGCAAGTTCACTTGTGTTTCCCAGTTGTGGTTGCAGTTCCCCTGCAGCTCTGATGCTCTCCAGGAATCTCTGTGCTTCTTGTCCTACTGCTGTGCTCCTGAATGGGCTGTCTGGGTTTCCTGTCTGTGCTGCTGTCTCCCAGCCCACCCATGCTGTATCAACCTGTCACTGAGACAAGCATGGAAAACAGAGAGCCAGGAGCAAAGAAGTGTGTATGTCAGCCCACCTGCCCACCTGGCAGCGGGCAGCCTGCACCTCCACCAGCCTGCTCTGACTACAGCAGCGAAAGGAGGAGAAATCAGAAGACACCAAGGCTGGGAGAAGTGGTGGCAAAGAGAAGTTTGGAAGTACAGTCACTTTCAAGTTGATTTCTGAAAGACATATTTGGAGGGAGGTTTTCACTTCTGTGCATGAGGAAATATCTGGTCAGGGAACAAGACAAATGTGCTCATTTTGTTATTAGGCATCTGAAAGGATCATGGGTTTCTGATGAGCTCTGAGACATACAGAGCTTCTTCTCAGGCCTAGATATGTGAAGTCAAGCATTAGATGAAATCAGTTCCTAGAACAACATAATACTTAGCATTATCAAGCAGGGAATGGGGAGGGAATGCAGCGAGGGAGGCTGCGCATGGCAGTCAGGCTCTGCATCATGCCAAGCCCCAGTCTCATGGAGAGAGTCCCAGATGGGGACTCCCTTGGGGTGGACAGGAATGGCGACTGAGCTGAGGAAGCTGGAGAGCACTGATCTCAACCAAATCCCTGCAAGGATAGAAACAAAGATATTCCAGCTGCTCCTTCAATCTCTAGTCACCATTGGTGCATATTCGATGGCTCAAGTTATGCTGCTTGTGGGGAGAGATCACCATTAAGAAAAAAGCCAAGCAGAGCTAAGGTCTCACCAGAGCTTTTAAGTTCCTTCTGGATGCTAAACTCTTTGGGGATGACAGATTCCCCAGACTATCTGCATGTGCTGCATCTGTAAAATGCATAACCAGCCCCGCTTCTCCTCTGGGGTTCCTCTGACTGCAGCAGGAACATGTAGCTGTGGCATGGCCTCGTGGGACCCAACATTTCTGTGGGGTCTTTTCCAACACATTGCTAGCTGTTGGCTCTTCTGCATGACCTTCAGCTTGTGCACGTTTCTCCCCAAGTCTTGTGGGGCAGGGATGGCTTTGATCAAGGACAGCTGCAAAGCTCCTCATCATTTCCTGTTGGCCAGGGGATTGGGTGACAGCTTCAAGGGTTAACATCACCAGCTGTGGGGCTAGAGCAGGAACAGAGGGCCTGGGCACGAGGCCAGGAGGTTTGAGCACTGCTGGCAAAGACTTCAAACCCCTTGACTAATTTCGGATGTACTGCTTGTGACACAGAGAGCTGCATTCCCACCTAGGAGAGAGCTCTTCCCTGGGACTAGGAAGGGAAAGCACTGTTTGTTATCATCATCAAGAGTGCCCTTTAATTTCAGCACATCTATCTTTCTGAAAGCCCTTGATGAGGTTGTTTCCCCTCATATTACAATTCTCTAAGGAGCCCCAAGGGTGCTGCAGGAGGGGCCATTGCAAATCCCCGGGGATGCAATGTGGGATGATCGCTCCCTTTCCAGGAGTTTGAGAGAATAAAAAATGCAGAATATTAAAATCGGAGAGAAAACTTTGGGCAAAGTCATTCTTACTTTCCATGCTCTGAGCAGGAAAAAAGATTTCTCCACATTGGCAAAGTTACTCTTTATCTACAATGAAAATAGATATATCTCTGTCTATAATAGATACAACCTTTTGTTTAAGCTAGTTAAAAGAGAGTTTTAGCTGGGTTGGACTTTGGACCCAACATGTCAGGAGCAGAACAACCTGCTGGACTGCAAAGCCCAGGTAATGTAACAGAAATGTGCTTGTCTCCAACCAGAGATGTCATTTTTTTTAATGCTCCCTGATTTAGGAGCTGCTGGGGAGCTCCTCAACATGGAGAGCTGCCCAAGCACACTTGAGTGCTCCCTTATGGAGACAGTCTCTTCTGCTGCTGTAGAAGACCAAACATGGAAAACAATATGTCCAAGCAGGCTGGATTTCTCCACGTCTGGCCAGGGTGGTGAGACCATCACTGTCTCTCTGATAGGAGTGGAGACCTTTTATCAGTGAGGGGTTTCCCCAAAGGATGGTGCTGACAGAAGCCAGCAGTGAGATCATGGAAGAGGGAGCAGCATCAGATGACTGGATCACAGTCTCTCTTTCCTGGACGTGTGTCTAACTCAGAGCCTGTACCTTGGAACACATTGGATCTGCAGCCTGTTGACAACATGAGATGCATGTGGCCTGGTGACAACGCTTGGTGAGACTGCAACAGCCCTTTCCATGGTCAGTCACCCACCTTTGCCAGTGACAGTTATTGTGATGATCAAGGCTGGCAGATGCTATTTAGGAAGTTTGGGGTGGTGATTGCTCCCTTTCCACTGTCAGCTATACAGCGAAGTGTTATTCCTGGCTGCCCAGTTCCAAAAGAAAAGCAGTATCTGGTTGTGAGGATGCCACCTTCAATGCCACACCTCTTCTGGGGAAGCTACAGGGAAATGCCTTCATTCCCCTGCTTTTGCCCTCCCAATTAGCTAAATGTGTCACCACATCTTACAGACTGGTCCCACCTTAGATCCTGTAAATGTGTCAGCATCAGCTCTGGGATTTTTGTACCCTAATCCTCCCATGTCTGAAAGCACCATGTTTCCAGGCAAAACTCAGAACAGCCCCTCAGGATGAGAGTGAGGACTCCTTGCTGACCAAAGCCTCTCCAGATGTAGCCCTGTTTGCTTTAGAGCTGGAGAGAGCTTCACGCAGGGGCTGAGAGGGCAGTGAGGATCCTGCTATACAGGGGCTGCCACTGGTAGGACACTGGTAAAGGAAGAGCAGGTGCAGCCCCGAGGGTTTGGCATCATGTCCTCCCTGTTCCAATGCCACCTACATGGGACATTGTAAAACCTGGGCTTAGGGCACGTCTCTTCTTCTACAGCAGTTAAAAAAGCCTCAGATCTATATGAATAAACCTGCTTATTTTCAGCCCAGAAAAAATGAGGAATGCCATGTACTTCCATACTGTGCTGCAGGTTTCCCTCGCGGCTCAGGGGATGTGCAATTGAAGATCAGGTCTCCACTGGGCTTAAGGGACACCAAGAAATTCTCAGCATCACTGCTGATGATCTGAGTGGAAGAGCAGAAAGGGAACACAATCTCCATGCTGAAGCTAGCAAATCCAGGCATCAAAAATGCAGTGATGTCTACAGCAACATAGCAAGCCTCTGACACAGATAAAAATCTCAGTCCCGGATTTTGCGCTGACAGTGTCTGCTCATTATGGCTGCAAAAGCCTGCAGGAGCGCAGGGATGTGCCCTGCAGACCCCATGCGCCGGGGTCACGCAGTAGCTGATGATTCTGCCACAACCGAGGATCCCCGGGAGCCTCCATCCGACGGCTCCGGCACTACAGCACAGATGTTCCCGTGCGCAGTGGATGTGTCAGGATTTCTGGACATCTGCTCACCCAGTAAGAGCGGCTGCCCCAGTCGGGCTGCCTGACATTTGTAAATTATAGACCAATGTGCTACAAGCTACAAATACCACCATGGTGGAGACAGAGAGCACGTCCCCAGAAACCCAGAGAGCTGGCTGCCCTTGCCTTGTTGGAGAGGTTCTGTGAGCATGTAGCAAGCGCTTTTTGTCATTGGCTCTAATCTATCTCCCTTACAAATCCACCTCGGTTTAACAGACCCACTGCAGAAAGTGGGAGTTTTCCCTTTAGTTTATAAATGTAGCTGGGGTATAAGCTCCACAGGTTCATAAGTTTGGCTCAAACTTACAGACAGCTGTGAAGGGCTGGGAGCAAAGTGCATGAGGAAAGAAACCAAGAATCGTGAAGGAAACCAAGAATGGGGAAAAAAGAGATGTTTCTTTTTAAAAGAGGAATAGAAAACCAGGGGAAAAAAAAAAAAAACAAAACAAACCCAGAAAAATTAATGAGGGACAAGGAAAAAGCAGGGAATTAAAGAGGAATATTTAGAAGAGCAGGGGATGCATTTATTATGCAGCAAGTCCTTGCCCACACCAGCCTCACATTCAGCCAGCTCCCTTAGTCCTTGTAGACAGAGAGCTGGCATCCCTCTAACTACAAACTACATATGTGCAAGTAAAACCCACTGCAAACTGAGTCACCCTGGGAAGAAACACAGGAGATTAAATTACAAGCTAATTGGGTTGTGATACTTTCAGAGGAATGAAAGTTTCATCAAGAGACAATTTCACCAGAGATGATAGCCCTGTCAAACCCTCCCCTTCTCCTTCTCCATGAACCAACGTCATCCTGCTCTGCCAAAATGGCTGTGGCTCTTTATTTCAGCTGGTTGGAAGTTTCCATTACTGGGCAGGTCTCCAAAGGACTGTGGGTGGGACCTATTTCTGACCATGCATTAAAAATGGCATTTGCCTGCTGCGTTCAGCATGGGAACACCACACCTGCGCTTCTTTGGATTCCCAGCTTCATGCTACATTTCTACTAACCAGGGAGCTCCTGCACTTCTAGGAAGGGAGACTTAGGTAGCTGGGCTCATTTAGTCTGGAAAAGGAGTTAAGCAGGAAATCAAGCAGCTGCCTCCAACTCCTTGATGGACAATTACAAATAGGATGGAGCCAAACTCTTCTCAGCACCTCAGGATAGTATGAGAGGGTAATGGCCAGTCTGCAGCTTGGGAGGGACATCACAGAAAGCATAATTTCACAAGAAATGAAGTGCAGCACTGGAACAGGTTGTACAGAGGCGGTTCAGCCTCTGGATTGAGGTTTTCAAATTTTGGCTAGCAAAGCCACATCTGACCTAATCCAGAGTTGGTAGTAGTCTGTCTTCAAGAAGGATGCTGGGCAAGAGGCCTCCAGAGGTCCCTTCCAACTACTATGTCCATGATTTGGGGGCTATTTCCACTCAGTTTCAGCATTTATGCTTGAAAGTTTGCTTGATTCAGTCTTGTGTAAAGTGTCCAAAAAGATGCCACTTGCTCCTAGCAAACTGCAGTGGTTTATTATTCCAATGTCTGAAACTCTCTTGCTGCAATTATTTTCCTTTTAAAAAGTCATCCTTAGATTGTAGCAGGTGGGACTTCTGGCAGGTTATTGATCCTGGCATGTTACTAGAAAACATTTTTAATTGTCAAGACTATCCAATTTGTTTATTCTGGAGACAGCTAAGAGCACAAATTGGATCTGAGGTTGAGCGTTATGCAGTTGGGCTACTGAGTGGAGTATTTTATTTTAATTTAAGGGTTGTTTTCCTTTTTTTAATAAAATATTCAGCCTTTAATGCCACATAGTCAAACAACAGTTGGAGAGCCGAATGACTGGTTGTTCCAATTCTGCAAGAGCATTAGGAAACCCATAACATTTATCAGGTGCTGAAAGCTAACACATGATGTGTTAAATCTATGATTTAAAATGAGCTTGATATATAATCTCTGAGACACCAGAGCATCAAGGTTGGATAGAGTTTCTCTGTAATGCACTTAAGAAAGCTAAATGAAAACAGTTAAGGTGAGTGAGTTTAATAAAAAATATTACCTACTAAAGCAATTTACTTCTGACTCATAACAATCTTCCTCTTTTGTTAGTCTCAGA
The DNA here is from genome assembly GCA_033439905.1 of Ceryle rudis. NCBI lineage: Eukaryota > Metazoa > Chordata > Aves > Coraciiformes > Cerylidae > Ceryle > Ceryle rudis. The sequence goes on along the minus strand of JAAGNO010013812.1, from coordinate 44,064 downwards.
ATCAAACAGAGGAAAAGCTGTGGTTTCACTGAACAGAACAGCTTGTTTTTTCTTTGGATGCTCTCAAGCTGAGTTGAGCAAAATCTGATTTACTCAGATTTAAGTCTAAGACACACGCTTCCTGCAGGAATACCATAGCAGGATTCTATTTTTTCAGGTGCAGAAAAGATTTTTTTTAGATTTTATTTTATGTGATTATTCACTCTGTTGACATTTAAGGAAATGATGTTCAGTTTCCCCATTGTCTATAAAACCTTTCCCTTTCCAGCAAATGTTACCTACTTTTTCCTAATCCTCCACCAGCCAGGGCAGTACTGCGTTACACCAGGTTTCATACCTTGTTGGTCAATACTTTCTGGCTGAAAGAAGGTGGGGTATGCAATTAAATTTCCAATCTTTCAAATTTTCTCCTTCAGATTAACACTTCTGATCCTGTTAGAGATGGTCAAACAGAACATAAGCAGAACAGCTGATGTTTCTGGTGTTTTTAGAACCATCAGAAAACTTCCTGAAAAAAGTCCTACCAAAAATATAGGTATTTTGTGAATCAATAAAGTGATGTATTCCCTGGTCAGCAGCAATATTTCAGAAAGTCAAGGCTGCTGGAACATTAATATGACTAAATGTCAGAATTTAATGAAAAGCTGCCAAACTTTGGCAAAATGTGAAGAAACGAGGAGGTCATGTTATAGAGGGCACTTTCCTGTGCTCTGGCAATAACAGATTTTTCTCTTCTTCAAGGTCTCTACCTGGCATGAACAGTGACGTCACTGATTTGAACATCTCTCCTCCTTTTGAAACAGTTACATTATATTATATTATCCATTGTTGTCAGGTTTGTTGTTTTGGCAACTTTTCGTGGTGTTTACACAACATCACCGTTGCTTTGACTCCTGAACAAGACCTTTGGGATAAAACCATCGTACTCAGTAAGCCCTTGGCTCTTACCCAGGAAACACGTTTATAGTTTTTGCTTCCTAAGGAGGCAAAATTGTTAAACAAGATATTTCCAAGAACTGGCTGGTTTTCCGATCACTGCCTGAAGGGTTTCTTAATGCAGCCACCTCAGAAGAGGCAGCTGTATTTGTACAACTATCATATGCCCTGGCTGAAGGTGTTTCTTTGTAAACTGCTAACCACTTCTGAGCTGGGAATTCATTTCTCGGCAGCACTATTTCTTCAGACACTTCACTGTATACAGCAAATCCCTCCAGAGTCTTTTGATGCCCCTAAGGATTACAGGTAGTGACTGAAATATTCTATTATCTTTCTCTTTAAATTTTTTACTACTTCTGGGGATTCTGAGGTTCCTTGTGAGAGGCAGAGGTTTCAGTCCTCGCTCTGCAACTCCTGTTCTATTCATTGTATGGTGACTGTGCGACATAAACCAAAACTGTATATTTATTTATGCTTGAAGTACTTTGTATATAATCAGTATATGTATATATTTCAGCCAGAGGTAGATAAATAAATAAGCAAATGAGCCAGTGGTGAAATTCCCATTGCCTGCCCCAAGGACCCAGAGAGGTCCTGTCCAGATGCACTTACAATTGCTGTATTTTCTTTACATAATAAATAGTGCTGGACCATGGATGCAGGATTGCAAGTGCAGCAAAGAACCAGGGCTGCAGGGGAAAAATGGTCATGGTTCTCACAAGCAAAGGGAGGGTTCCCTTACTGCCTGTAATCTGTCTGACAGTTTTATGTTGATAACAAAACCAAGTGAAAACAGAAGTCAAGCCATGATGATATTAATACAGGCAAAATGGCAGTCAAAATGGAGAGCAAAAACCAGAGACACCAGTCAGATATGCCCTGAGGGATACTGAGTTCATCCAGCTCACTCTGAAGTGAAGGCATTGTAGACTGGAGGGTTTTCAACGCGTTTTAAGAAACAAATTGCACGGTGAAGAGTCAAAAGGCCTGGCTACAGTCAGCAGCACAAACACAGAGGAAGGGAAGTCTCTTTAGGGCTTGCTGAGGACAGGGCACTGGTGCAATCAGGTTTAACTCATGTGGGCATTTGGGACCTTTCACCAGGGACCTGCTTCTGTGAAAGCAAAGAAATGATAACAACAATAAATGGGACATTATCAGTGGAGAACTGATGTGGTGACAATAAAGGAGACATGCTAAATGGGTAGAGTAGGGCTCAGGAGGGGGCTTGGTAAGATTACACAAAACTGCAAAGGCTTGTCACCGTGAACAGAAGTTTCCAAGCAGTGTGAAAGGCCTGGCTTTCTCCGGCCATGCTCATTAATGTGCTGAGGCTGCACAATGAGAAGTGCCCTGCTGCACCCGGGAGCTCTGCATTGGGATTTGGAGGAAAGGCACAACGCCAGGGAGTGCCAAGTGTTGCTAAGACTGCATCAGAGCATATGCAAGGAAACCAGAGCTGGAAGGGACCTCTAAAGGCCTCTTGCCCAACTTTATGCTGAAAGCTATCCGCTGCTGACTCTAGATGTTGGAGACAACTCAAATGCCCACTATTCAGTGTGTCCCAGATCTCCTGCACTGCCTGTGTGGTACCTATCTACCTAGCCATACCATAACACACGTAGACAAATACTTGTGACCATGTTATATGGCATTGGCCCACATTCAAGCAACTGAATTGTGCCTCTCGGGATGCACAATCAGTATGACAGAATACATGCAAGTCTGTCTCCAAGGCTGGGTGTCTGGAACAGTCACGTTGGAGTTTGACATGAAGACCTAGAGACTAAAGTAAGTCCGTGCCTTAAAATACAGACCTGAGTGGCCTTCTCTTGCTCCCTCCCAAAATATGGTGAGGCAGCAAGCAGCCAGATCACCCCCAAGAAAAGCATGTTAATATAAACCACACATCACTTCTGCAACTGGAAGCCATTTGGCTAAGAAAACACAAAAATGATGACAGATGTGCCAACCAGCAAACTTCCTGTGAGCAATAATCTTCTTCCTCCTCTTAAGCTCTTGCTTTTCAGCTTGAATTCCCTTGAAAGGGTTAATGAAACCACAGAGAAGGGAGGACTCCACCAGCTCTCAAAAGGCTTTTGATAAAGTCCTACACAAGAGGCTATTGAGAAACTTGGCAATCCAGGGGTGAAAGGTAAAGTCCTGTCATGGATTAAAAACTGGAGAAGAGATAAGGAGCAAAGAGTAGGAACAAATGGCTAATTCTTAGCATGGAAAGAGATTAACTGTGGGTAGCTGCAAAGATGGGATTGCAAACCGGTGCTGTGTTTATTTACCACCGGCCAGACAGGAGGTAAAATGTACTGTTGTCTCAAAATGTTCAGGGTAGCCAAGACTAGGGAGATTTCATACAAATCCAAGGAAAATCTAACTTAAGAGTCCAGTTGTGCCAGAGATTAGCATCACTCAGCATGTCTTAAGAAGCATGAAAAGAGCTAAAAAGGCAAGTTAGCATGAGCAGCAAAAACTTGATGGAGACAGGCAAATATAGACCAGTGCTGAGAAGACAGAACAAACACTTACTAGACCTTCATCATGGGCAGTATAATTAATGCACCAGAGTTAAAAAGCTAAAAAAGCTAAAACAGGAAAAGGAAAGTCCTGAGGGCACCACATGGCACTGCATTTTGATTAACTACACCACCACCCACATAACCTGATGCACACCAATGAATAGGAGTGAGGCAAGACTGTAGACCTTTAAGTGAATATGAGCAGCCTACACAGTAGTACACAAGAGCTCTCCATCCTCCTGCTCCCTGCTACAAGAATAATCACTGCCTGGATTCAGAAGAGGTACTGATGTAATTTTGGTTTTCTTCTGGAAACCTCTCCCATTGGAGAAAAGTTTTGTAGAGATCATTGCTTTTTCTGATATTGGATAAAAATAACAGCAAATTCCATTTTACATCCTGCACAGGGATTTAAGAACACCTGACATATATTAGCAGCTAAAATTTCATGACTGTCCTCATATCATACCTTGTAAACCTTATTATCTCCATTTGACATGGAGCATTACTACAGTCAGTATTGACCTTGGAGGTGAATTACTTTAGTTACTTAAATATATGTATTTGGTGTGGAATAACACATCTATAAGTGTCTCTCCCATCTCTTAGCAGAAGAGGTCTTGGTGAATACTTGAGTCTAACTTTATCTTTTAAAAGGTCAGAGCCTTTTTGTTGAGTCCCTCCTCTAGTGATTAGTGCCAGAGACAGAAATAGTGTCCAAAACTCCCAACTCCCACTGTTATATTCAGATACAAGTGTCTGTAAGTGTCCTTGAAGATGCCAGGTGGAGCTTGTTCTTTGGAAAAATTCTTGAAATGTCTTGGCCACATAAGAAAACAAAAACTCAAGTACAGAACCACCCTTGGCAGGATAGAAAAACGCTGTGGCAATGAATGGGCCATGTGCCAAATGAATGTGCCTTGACATCCATCAGATGTCAAGGGAAACTAAATAGTCAGAGGTTATTTTTCACAATGAAAGGTGGAGGGAATTTCAACCTACATTTCATCTATGCATGATCTCTTCAGGATTCGCTGTTACACAATGCTGTCTCAAGAGTACATGGTATTTCTTCTGCCCTTCCTTCAGTTTTGTTTCTCCCCACCTGTGATTCTTTTGAAAGGGTATACAGAAAGGGAATAGAGCAAAATGGACACAGAAACCAAAAAACAGATTGTATCTTTCCTACAGAGGACTCATCTCCGGCTGCCACAAAATTGTTTGGAAAGATCATGGGTTCCCTTGATGATAGCATTGCAAGTTAATGAGGTGCACAGTCAGGTAATTAGGTAAATGCAAAGAGGCAAAAGTTGAGAGCTTCCCTGTTGTAAGAACTCTCAGTCAAATTGGTTGCCTATTGGATCAGATGGATTTCCTTGTGTAGTAAAGTCTTCCAGCAGTTTGTATTATGCAAGCTGCAGAAATCTGATAAATAGCAGTGATACTTATTCATGTAGCATCAATACAGTGTTCTGAAATTTAATCAGGAATTGTCAGAGGAGCTGGGCTTGCTTTGTGACGCATACATCACGAACCTTCCTGTCATTCCCGTATCACAAGGGAACAGTGAAAGTATTCTCTGCAAATGACTGAAACTTGCCCCGAAGTGGAGAGATGAATTACTTAGGTTGGGTACAATGAACCGCTAGAGGTTTCACTTTATTGTCAACATCAGCAAGATAAGTTTTTCTTAAACATGGTCTCTCCCTGCTTTCTTTGAGGTCAACTGGAAAACTGATGAATTAAAGAAGAAAAAAGTTAAGCCAGAACCCAAGGCTTAACCAGACGGTGTCCTCTTCCTCCCTTGCCTTCACCCACTCTCCAAAATGTTCATATAATAGAGCTGAATAATTACAGCCTGAGGTCCATGTGGGCATCCTGATGAGCAGGATCAGCAGGCATAACACTGGCTGGTGAGCTGGATCATTCAAAGGTCTAGCTGGAAAAGTTCAAACATGAGCTGAGTATGAATGGGCACCACCAGACTTATTCCTATCAGAAATAATTCAGATTTAGAAACTCACTAATGAGCTCAGGATGAGCAGCTAAAGCCTGAGCTCATCCCATCTAATTCCATGCACTGAACTGTGGTTCCCAAGTTAGGAGTCTCACTTCCTGGCTCCCGTTGTAGTCAAAAAAAGAGGTAGACATTGTCACGTGGTAACTAGAGAATCAAAGGGAAACATGCCAGAAGGATCCATCCCTTCGTCCAAAGCCAAGATAAAAAACACCTAATGCATTGCTGACAGCTGCTTCTCAAACCGTTAAATGATGGAGATTTCATCCTCAGATGGTCTGTTTCCATTTTTAGAAAAAAAATATTTGGTTTTGGACATCCAGTCTAAATCTCCCCAAGTCCAACTCAAAAATTCCTGACCAGTGGTTAGGGGAGAAATTCTCCAAGCAAGGATCCAAAGCAGCATCTGTGGTATTACCATGCACATTGTGCTAACACCGTGCACCCAGGCTTTCAGAGCCACAGTTGATAAGCACAATTGCATCTTGTTGGAGAGCTTGCTCTCTCTCCCCTTTGCTTCTCCCCAGAAGACCCCCAGGTCTGTGGAGGGTGCAGGCCTCCATGACTGCAGGACCTGGGCTGGCATGATTTACCTGACGTTCCTTATAGCTGAGGACAGAGCACTGTGCTCCAGCAGGTGCTTGAGCCAGGGCAGGCAGCTGCTGAAGGCAACACCTTTGGCCATCCCAAGGACTCCCAGTGCTCACTTGCCATGGGCTGTGCAGGGATTCTGGGTGGTCTCCATGTGATTTGGAATCACCCAGAGCTAGATGCCAGTGACACAGCACGAGCATCCCTGGAAATGCTGCCAAACACATGGCCCTTCTACTCCAGCCTGTGGCAGGGCTTCCTGCCTGGACTCTGTCCGAGATTACCATATCATCTGCTTAGCATGGGACAAGTCAGGTTGTGTTCAATAGATGTAAACAGGTGGGTTTTTTTAAAAAATATGCAGTTTGCACAAAAAAAAAATCAAACTTTGCCACTTCAGACTCTTTTACGGAGCAGCAAGAGCAGGGCTGACACATGAGGGGCAGAGAGCAGCCACAGCCCAAGCAGTGACATCACTCACCAGGAAAAGGTCGGTGAGAGAGAGGTCCCATTGACCACTAAGTGACTGTTGAACAGGGCAAGGTAATGAGCTTGGTTTGAGATCCTCCCAGGAATAATTGTTGTTGTAGTTATGCTTCATTCAAGTGGGAAAAAAAAATATATGTTTAGGAAAAGCACCTATTTACAATCTTAAAAGTCATGTATTGCTTCCAAACAGCATTAATAATAGTTTCTAAAATGTCAGTTTTGACTTTTGCACATTTCTGTATTTGGCAAATAGTTTCGGATTTCTTGAAAATGCCTCTTTTGTTCAGTGTTTGTACCTTGGCCTAGTATGAGTATCTGGCAGAGAACACATTAGCATTCCTTAGCCAACAAAACAATCAACAGGAACATGCAAACAGTGGTAGAAATACTGAATATATGAATATTTTCCTTGAGCATCTCATTTACTTGTCCTTACAATGCAAAGCCAGCTGTCAGCTAAACAACTACATCCATGTTTTTCTGCCATATGTGTGAGGAGGAGGAGAGGCAGTAGGTACAGGTTGAAATGGGAGGTTCAGATCATATAAAAGGGAAAACTCTTTAATCATGAGGACAGAACAGGAACAAGTTGACCTCAAAGCTGTCTCTGGTATGAGCAGGAGGCTGATCCTGAGTGTACTCAACTCATGTCACAGAGACAATCCCTTCTCTGTCATCTCTGTGTGATGGGCTCACCCCATGGAGACCAGCAGGGCTTTGGTCTTCTCCAAACTCTCCAGAACTGTCTCGGCAAATTATAGGCAGAAGACCGTGGACCCAGCACCAAAATGCCTCCCCAGAGCTTGCTGGGAATCTGCAGCTCCAATCCACCTTGGTACATCCACAAGAGAGCACTCTCAAAGCTACTGATCTTCATGACACTCCTGCTCTAAAAAATCCGTATGTCTAATATATATGGATTGGATTATGTTCTGGAGGTGCCTGATTTCCTATTGAATAAATATAAAAAATGAAAATACTATTTTAAGAAGAACTGGCCTCCCCTCCTAGGTCTTCTGAAGTGCAAAACTCAACTGATTGCAAAGAGAAATTTGGCATTAGATGGATTGGATTTGCCCTCCCAGGCTAAGTGTCTAACACCTCGTTGAGGCAGTACCTACATTAGGCAGGGATCAACTGTTGCCATTCTACAGGAGAGGGTCATGTGAGTGACACTGAAGCACACAAATACAGAGTTGATGACCAGAGCAGTGTGCCGCAAAGATTTACTTTAATGCATGAAACAGCCAGGGAAATAGTTCCAAAAAGAATAATGCAAAAACAAGTCTGAATCTCTCTACCAACACCACAAATAGCATTTACAGAAATCTGTTGCTGCAGAAATGGGGACAAAATGAGACTCCTATTCCACCTCAATCAACACAATAAAGCTAGGTCTCAGTAGGGCCATTTTGCATAGCAAACTATTTAATCAGCCCAGGCACCAGATCAGACAAATGATTTCATTCCTGTGAGGAGCTGTGAGCACACTCCAGTGATGGAACCAGGTAAGTATGTATGGAACTAACTGGGAAACAAAGTCATACCTGACCAGAATATATTTTCTGCTCTGTAATGCCTGCCTGAATTTAGCCTCTCCTGTCATGTCAAGCCTCAAGAAGCTGGGAAAATACATTAGGAGGAAGAATAAGTTTGCTGATGCAAGTTGAAATAGTCAACACATAGTAGCTCACCCAGTCACGCCACCCAGTCATGCCACTCAGTCACACCACCAGTCCATCAGACTTCTCAAATGATTTCTGAAAACCTCTCCAGTTACTGTGCCATGTCAATTTCTCCTTCTTGAGCAGAATAGCAGAAAATGACAGAGTCACCAGACTTGCGACACAAAACATCAGCCAACACAGGTTGAGCTCTCAATAAAGGTGTAGACCATGGCATCCCAGAAGGACTCCTATGCTTGTACTGAAGGACAACTTTGGTATGAATGTATGAATGATAAATACCCATAATTTAATCACCCAAATGGCTTGGAAAGTCTGTGGCTTTCAGTAGCTTGTCACTTGAACCCACTCTTTCTAAGGGGGAATTGTTCCTCTAGAATATTTTTAAAGAAAGACATTTCAAGGTACACATTTAATATCTCTGGAGCTTGCCTCAACATGACATTTGAAAAATTTATAGGGATGAAAGCGCCCATAATTGTAATTTTACAAGATGAAGTTGCTACTTTGATTTCCTAACACTATTCAGTTCTTTTTCACAGGCCCTATGGTATAACCCTGTCATTATATTTTTGTTCTTTGATTTAGCGATTCCAATTCTTAGGAGCTTATCAGTAGTTTCATAGAATTTGGCACTTATCTTAAAGATCTTGCTCTCAGGGCAACTGATTACATAAGAATGTCACATTTTATTTAAAAGAATAAGTTTCTAGGCCTCTGGGTTACAAAGCAAATTTAAAACACAGATCTGAAATATCCTAGTGGCTTGAAAACCAGAGATAAATGGAAAGAGTGTTTCTTTCTGTATCTCATTATTTTCAAGTCAGTCTTAAAATGGTACACTCTTGTACATCTTGTAAAATGGCAATTATGGGTGATTTCCTCCCTATAAATTGTTAAGTGTCACACTGAGACAAGTTTTAGAAACCCCTGATTTGTGATTGCGGAATATTTGACGTTGGCACTGCTGTGTCTTGAAATCTGTAGCCATGAGCATTTCAGTGGTTGTGTCTCCCTATTCTGATATTGTACATTTTACGAGACAATATGAAATCTTTATTCTCAATTTGTATTTTTATATATATATATTCAGCTTCCTAAAAAGTATGCACAGCTATTGCATAGACATTGCAATTCCAGTACATGTTAAAACCCCCATCATACTGGTTCCCTCTTTCACTCAAAGGCATTACTGGGCATCCTGATTTGTCCTGGGTGTTCTGCACTGGTTCACAGACATTTCTAGTATTTTAGGTTTTGCACCTTTGTTTGTTTTCTCTCTGTGGAGTCCAAATCCTTTTTCTTATCTGTATCTACAATGAGTATTCTGTAAATTTGTGGCTTTGGTTGAAGGTATCACACCATATTTACTGTGCAATATATTTTTATCTAACAACTACAGAGCAGCAGATATTAATAGAAGAGATAACTTCTCCGAAGTGCATGGACCATAAGACCTCAGTTCCTCTTTTCCTTTGCGGACCAAACCCACAATCTTTCCAAATGCATTTGTCTAAATGTACTCTTTATTACCTGGGTGGTGAACACTGAAAGTCCCAAAGCTTTCCCAGGGAAGTGTCACTGCTGGAAAATACAGGGCTCTGGCGGAATGAAGACATTTTTCAGGTCTGTGCTGGTGTTTATTCATACAGCAGCTCCTGGGGCATTCTCAGGGCCAGATGACGCTGCAATGCAAGGGAGAGCCAGGCTGGGAGCTGCATTTCAGCTGGCCTTTGTGCTTCACAGGAGGAGAATGGAGACCAGCGGCAGCTCAGCAGAAAGGGAGATGGAGGGGAGTAATAAAATTATAGAATCATTTTGGTTGGAAGAGACCAACTGTTAACCCAGCACTGCCAGGTCACCACTAAACCATGTCCCGAAGCACCACATCTACACATCTTTTAAATGCCTTCAGGGATGGTGACTCCACCACTTCCCTGGGCAGCCAGTTCCAGTGCTTGACAAACACTTTTCAGTTAAGAAATTTTTCCTAATGTCCAACCTAAACCTCCCTTCGTGCAACTTGAGTCCATTTCCTCTTGTCGTGTTGTTTGTTACTTAGTCAAAGAGACTGACCCCCACCTGGCTACAACCTCCTTTCAGGTAGTTGTAGAGAGCAAAAAGGTCTCCCTTGAGCCTCCTTTTCTCCAGGCTAAACAACCCCAGTTCCCTCAGCTGCTCCTCATGAGAAATGTTTTTAGACCCTTCACCAGTTTTGATGTCCTTTTCTGAACATACTCCAGTGCCTCAACATCCTTGTAGTGAAGGGCCCAAAAGTGAATCTAGCGTTTGAGGTGTGATCTCACCACTCCCATGTACAGAGGGGCAATCACTTCCCTAGTCCTGCTGGCCACACTATTTCTGATACAAGCCAGGATGCTGTTGGCCTTCCTGGCCACCTGGGCACACTGCTGGCTCATATTCAGCCAGCTGTTGACCAACACCCCCAGGTCCTTTTCTACTGGGCAGCTTCCCAGTCACTCGTCCTCAAGCCTGTAATGTTGCAGGGGGTTGTTGTGGCCCAAGTGCAGGACTTGGCACTTGCCCTTGTTGAACCTCATCTCATTGGCTTCAGCCCATCAATCCAGCCTGTCCAGATCCCTCTGTAGAGTCTCCCTTCCCTCAAGCAGATCAACGCTCCCACCCAACTTGGTGTTGTCTGCAAACTTACTGAGGGTGCCACTGGTCCCCTTATCCAAATCATTGATAAAGATGTTAAACAGAAATGGCCCCAGTACAAAGCCCTGAGGAACACCACTTGTGACCAGCTGCCAACTGGATTTAACTCCATTCACCACAACAATTTGGGCCTGGCCATCCAGCCAATTTTTTATCCAGTGAAGCATACATCATCAAAGCCATGAGCTTCTCCAGGAAAATTCTGTGGGAAATAGTGTCAAAAGCTTTACTGAAGTCTATGTAGACAACATCCACAGCCTTTCCCTCATCGACTAAGCAGGTCACCCTGTCACAGAAGATCAGGCTAGTCTGTCTGTGTTAGACAAGATGTGTACCTGTAGGACAGGAATACAAACACACAAGAACTACATCCTCAGCATCTTCATAGTGGCATTCAGTCCTCCTCTATAGAGCGCAGAAGTGAGTGGCCGATGGGCAAACAGAACTGTCCCGCCAAAGAGCCTCGGCCTGCCCCATTGAACAGCAAAAGGCTGGATATTCACCTCCAAGCACAACAATGCTGGTGGAGACTGCCCAGTTAATTCCACCTAAGGTGTTCCCTGAATATTATCCCAAAAACTAAACTTAGCTGTAGAAGGTACAAAAAATGCCTAATCCCATGTTGGGTGTCTCTGACCCTAACAGAGACCTTGGACTGCTCCTGGAATAATAGACCACATGAGAAAGCAGACTTCCTAGCATATGGGAAGCGTCTTTGCTATTCTTGTTTGATATTTGATTGCAGTTCGAAGTGTACTGAATCCATAACTGCCTGAAGTTTCTCACAAACTGAAAATTCTAAGAAAATAGCACTTCAGAAACAATGTGATGTGATGCTTGAAAACAAAATGTACTCCTTGGACCCTGAGGCTGCCTGGCAGATCTGACCAAATGTTGATGAAGATTCATTTTTACTGTGCACACCAGGTCCTTTTTCAGTGATAATTGTGTGCAGACACAATTCCCCTTTCTGTAACGACCATACACAGTAGGTGCAATACAGAGCACAATATTTTTAATGTATACACTATTTTAAATTGAGACTTAAATGACACTATGACAAGCACCATAGAGTGGAAAAGTGGTAAGTATTTTAAAGTGAAAGCCCCAATTAATCAGGAGCACTCATCAGTGGGATAATTTCCATGTGTGAAGTTCAGCATTCATTTAAGTATGTTTTTGGACCTGGGCCAAGGAAGAATATTGATTTTGATGAGTTTTCCATTAATCATACTGAAAAATTAAAGACTTGGTTTTGAGAGGAATCACATAAGTAAACAAAATATTTTGATTTTCTATAAAATATTGCATTGCTCCCAAAGGCCAGATGGTTCCAATTTACTCTTGGAGTAAATGCTTAGTTGCCATTAGATGTCTGTGAGACAGGAGATGGCATTCTATAAATACTGCATGACCATGACCACAGCAGGGTGATGCTCATTCCTAAATTGGATCAAGTGAATGCTGATATGTGAAGTATGCTCTCTGCTCTCCTTGCCTGCCCTGTTCTCCCACCACCCCTGCTCTGCTCCCTCTGATTGCATCTTACCAGGCCTTATACCCCTTAATGCCTGGGTATTTTTAGAACCACCATCGTGCTGAAAGCATGGTGATAATCATATATGTATAGACAAAATATGTGAAACCACGTAGGTTGATAGTATGCCATCTTCTATGGACATTTATAACCCACTTGGAAAGACTCACTAAGGAAGTGACATATGTTACTAATTAGTCTTGTTGCTAATAATAGTGATCTTCTGGTTTATAGTGTTGATTTTTTCTGGAGCAGGTGAGAACTACCCAGAGTCCATGACTTGCATGGTGTTCATGAAGCAGTTTGAAGTATGTACTGAAAACCTAAGTTGAAATGCGAGTCACCTGAACATCGAGAAGAATGCACACTGTGTATGGATTACTTCTCTATGGGAGAATATGCACACAGTCAGACATTTCTGCACCTTCCTCTGAAACCTGGGAGCTGCATATGCCTGGGATTTGTTGAGCAGCATTGCCTGTAGAGCTTCCAACACACTTTATAAATTCCTCATGGGAATTATTCACCATGACACTAGAGTAATTATGGTTGAAAACCAGCAATTGTCTAGCAACTGAAACAATGTAGAACAAAATAGTTATCCAGGTGATATTAGAAACATAGAAACAGAAATGCCTGGGTTGGAAGGGACCTCTAGAGGTCATCTAGTCCAACACCCCCTGCTGAGAGATAAAGTACGTTCTTCCTTGAGTCTGACACCACTGACGTGAGCAGTTACCTTACAACTGGAATCCTAAGTGCTGTTTTCCAAGAGGTATTCTAGACCTTCCTTGATAGAATCTTACTAATGCACATAAACACACAGAACACCCCGGACATGAAGTACCAGCTGCCAATAAACCAAGCTATGATTTTGAATCTGCCATTAAGAACTCTGAGATTTTCTTCTAAAGCCTTTCAGACTTTTTTTTTAAATTTTATTTTTAAACCTTGTACTGCTTTATCTATCAGTTTCTCTGGCTTATACCTCTAGTTCTCTTCCTCATTCATTCATACACCAAAAAAATGCCAAACTCTCTGCATTTACCTTCATTCTGGAGTCAAAGTCCTACAACGATATAACACAACATAATTCAATGACAGATGACTTTAGGTTTAGAGGGTGACTGACCAAAGGCTTTATTGCTTTGCTCATTACAAAAACAGCTTAACCACTTCTCCCACCTGGCTTGAACAAATATTGTATCCCTCACCTATAATAGTGCCATTACTAAAATAATAGCCTATTGTAGCCTTACCCATCTAAGGCATCTCACCTTACTAATTGTAAGGTTCTTCTACTAGTTTCTATATTAAGTATGAAGAAGAAGGGAAAATAGGACAAATATAATTTTCCAATGAATTAGAGAAAAATCAGAATGTCCTTGGGAGCAACTGCTCTAGGTATATCCCTATGAAACAGCAGGAAGACTGAAGAAGGAAAAGTAATGTCCTGATAGTTATTAAGGTAGGACATGCCAACAGACAAGTGTTAGATGGGTGAAGTAAGCATGGACCATGACTGTGTGGAAACAGTTTGAAAAATTTGGAGATACCAGAATTGTATCTTCTGGGCTACACCTGGTTTGGCTACTTTGGTGAAGTCATTTGAACTCACTCATTCGATGTCCATAAATCATGAGAAATCTGCCTCATGGGACTTTTCCATAGTAGTAAAACTGTAATTTAAGTTCTGTGAATGAGAAGACTGAAGAGAAATAAAACAGTCCTTGGTGGTTTGGTGCTCAGCTAATACCAAGAGATGTGTCTGCTGCTGGGGAAATGTCCACGGATGTTGAGTGAGGGAACTCACGATCGACAGAAAAATGTAGACCCGAACTTTATTTCTCTGTGTTGTGGTTATAGGGACAGGCCTCTAACCTTGTGGTAGATCACTGTCCTGGTTTGAGTGAGAACAAAATAATTCTGTTCAGTGATTTTACTTTTCAGCTCAGTTCTTCTAACTAATGGCACTGTCTGAAGTCAGCAGCCTGT
>JAAGNO010013812.1:0-29501 GCA_033439905.1 Ceryle rudis | reverse complement strand
GCTGTTCTAGTTTCCTTTTCTAATCGCTCAGTCTCTCTCCCTTATTCCCTTTCTCTTCCCCTTTGGGAAGGGAGGGGAGTTAACAGGGAGCATTTGTTATAGGTCTAAAGGGCTGCCCTGACCCTAAACCAAGACAATCACTCAATTTCGCCCTGTGTTTTGGACTCCCACCATGAAGATGCAGGGCACTGGATGATAAGCCTGGGGGAAACCAGCACAGTAGTTCTAAAATTGCCACCCTCTGTAGACTCCCATCTCTTAACTTCACCAGAAAGTTTAATAACATGGAAACAGGAAAATGACTACCGTGTAGTTACAGTCACAATGAGCTTGTATTTTAAAACCTTACTTTCACATTGTCTATAGGTTTGTGCTCTTGGAACAATGAAGAGTATTTATGAACAGTTTGAAGAAAACAGTTTTAACTACCTTTTTATTTACATGGCAAACAGAATCAGTGTTCATGGAGTTTCAGGGTCTGGTTGGAGAACTGTATGTGGTTTGTAAGTACAGCTTTAGTCTGAGCACTACAAACGACAAGCACTGTGACCTGCAAGGAATAGGTTGTGGTTTCTGCTCTGATGGCCTCCAGGAAAAGGACATTAAATACATATAGTACACACAGAAGAAACAGCTCTAGGGCAGGATGGGCAGGACTGGGAACATTGCAGATTGGAGCTCCTGGATAACCCTATACAAGAAGCATCACTGCCTGACTCTGTCACAAAGATTGGATTGAGCAACACGGGGATCAGAGAAAAAGGCAATATGGCAGTTTCCAGTGAGAATAAGAAAAAGATCAGATGTTCTGCTACACAATAGGATCTAGAGGGCAGTCTTCACAAAGGTGGCAGCAGTGGGATTTGAAAATTTCCCCAAATTTCCAGGTCCTCAAAATTGAATATGAAGAAAATTTTCTGAAGATTTTAAGGGACTTGAAAAGGTCTTAATAGACAAGAACACCCAAAGATCGCATCAAACACCTCTCTTCCTGCAAACAATGAAAGATGAAAAAGAATTGACAATGAGCCAGTGGCCAGGTCAATGGTAGAACCAAGGGCCTCAGCTGTAGCAACTAGCTGCCCATCCAGTGAGCAGACTGTGTTGCACAGGAGGATGAAGACAAGCTGTTTTCCAAGAACTGATCTGACCACATTAAGTGTTAAGCTCAAATCCAAAAACAGAGGGTGAAGTGAGGAAAAAGTCAGCAGGCATATAGTACAAAATCAAAATACGGAGAATGGAATGAATCAAATTATCAAAGATACAAAGGGAAGCATTATACTGAAAAAGGATCAAGTGGTCAAAAGAAGACCAGACAATCACATTTTGAGAACTGCTAGGATCTGTCTGACAGCTCAGAAACAAGTCATTTGACAGCCAATGATTATTGTCCTAACCAGTAAAGCAGATACCAGTTGGCAACATCTACACACTACCAATTCACACCACAGTTATCTGTTTGTGCATACACAGAATGGACGTGAAAAAAAGGTAAGTGGATAGAAGGGGAAGGGTTATTCTAATATATGCTGGAGGCCTTATGCTGCCAAAGCTCAATGGCCTTAGATTTTCTATAAATTATAGAAGTTGATTTCCTTACTCAGAAATGTTCCATCTAATCCAGGAAATTTAGTATTAAACTTCACCTTGAAAGTCAAAGAACTGACCACAGAATTAATTTTAGTGATAACCTTGAAACAAATGGTCATACTTAATTGGATTTGTTGTATACAGGCAAAATTAAGTCCAGATTATTATTATAATGAACCGATACATATACTTAGAAAACCCTTAGAAAGGTGTTTTAGATTACATTTTTAAAGTAGTATTTGCCTTAAAACAGCCCCAAAAATCCATAATCCTGCAGTCAAGGAAGAACCAAAACCTCTGAAAACCATGCTTAGAAGCAACATCAAATAATCCATTTGTGTCTGAATCTACACACAGTTTCTATGGACAATAAAAGGAAAGATCACTTTAGAAGTTTTGAGCAAGAGATAAAAATTCAACTCAGCATGTATTAATAGGGAGGGAAATTGGCTAAACTAGCCAACCTCAGAATTACAAGAATCCTAATTAACAAAGTAAAATTCTACCAAGGCTGGACAGGGATTGTGACCATGCTATTATAGATTTCTGTTACTCATGGAGTTGTGAGATACTGGAACATGTTGCCTAGAGAAACTGTGGATGTCCTGCAGTCCCTGGAAGTGTTCAAAGTTAGGTTGGATGGGGCTTTCACCAACTTGATCTATTGAAAGATGTCACTGCCCAGTGGGACTGAAAGAGTAGACCTTTAAAGGTCTCCTCCAATCCAAATCATTCTATGACTATGATTCTGTCAATGGAAAAAAAACCCAACAACTTAAGTCCTCACAACCTTTTACGATACAAAGACTGAAGGGCAGGTTAGCAGAAGGAAGAGAGAGTGCTGACATTGAGCAAACATTATTTTATTGTTCAATGAACCTGGATGGACAAGATGTTTTTTACCATGATTGAATATGAGTGCTATATTTAGAGTCAAAGATTTTAAGATGGTCTCAATTCTCTGGAAAACTGCCTTGGAAAAGCACTAGCAAACAGGAGTGTATATTTAGCTGTCCATGGCCTACCATGATGATGCAGTGGTTAGAAAGGATAAATGAGACTAAATGCCCATATTGGATGTCAGTTACCTTGAGGTCTTCCTGTTTGGGGTCCAGAATTCAAGAAAGTCTTGATAAATTATGGCATAAATAGTTGACTCTAGCACATGCCTGCAGGATTGGTAAACATGTCAGTAAAACAGCTACAAGAAAAAATATCTGAGTGGCATATGAAAAAAGTAAAAAGGTGACCGAGACATTTGATCACTGTCTAACAGAAGTCTAACACTGAAAGAGCTCAATGTGGTGGACAAAGGTACAAGAGTCCAACCACAAGAGAGATAAGGTCAAACAACTTCAAACGAGAAGCTGGGTGTGAACTGTCTACCAGTGATGTGAATTGGCAACTGGGGCAGTTTACCAAACATGACACTGGATTTTTCTTTGCTTCTTGTCTTTAAAGTCTTTAAATCAGGACTAAGATTTTTTTTCCAAAAAGACAGTCCTTTTGGAACAGGACTCTGGGAAGGCTCATAACCTACCCTTGGGAGGGTGTTGGGCTAGAAGACTACGATCAGGCTGTATCAGCTACAGATTTTGTCTGGATTGTAATCTACATCTTTGTATGCCTCTGGCTTGGAAACACGTCTTTATTATTCCCTCAAACGTTCTATATAAAGAAATGTCTAAGAAGGAAAATTAATTGCGAGTAAGCAGATATTAATTATTGTTGTTGTGATTAATCTGAATCCCAGTTCCACTTTCACTGACTTCCCTAGAGTCTGAGACATGGCAAGTGACCTTGCTCCATTGAGTCAGTTGCTCAGATTTAAACTGGGAGTGCAAAATTAGTGATCAGCCTGCACTGCAGTGAGAGTGTCTGGTTGCAGTTTGTGCCATATGTGCATTCCATTGCAAGGGGGCCTGTGAGAACAATTTTGAGGACATCTGTTATCAGCACAGTCCCAAAGGAACACTCACAAGTCGCTTATGAATTGGCCCATTTTTATTTTGAAAATCTTCTGCTTTGTCACCAAGATAGGGGATTTTCTTTACGATTTGTCAAGGTTGACTCTGATGAATCCAACTGCACTGGCTTTGGCACTCCGTCCATAACCCAGTCTCTAAAAGGAAACAGTTCATCTTTACTAGCTAAGATTTCCAATTTGCATTTCATTCATTCCTTTTGCACTTGTGCTGCCAGGTTTTGTAAAGCCTGGTGAAATCTCTAGACCCCTACACAGACTAATTTTTTAAACCAGGAAATATTTTAAATTCATTATTAAAAGGGCTTGTCCATCTCTCACAAACTCCTTCTTGGCTTTCAAACCAAATGTGTTACAGGCCCAGTTTTTAGAAGAAGGTCTTGAAAGGCTCATGTAAAACTTCAGCTTCCTCATAGTTTGAAGGCATTTTGAAATCAGATTATCTCAGCTCTCAGTCAAAACATCTGATGATCTAAAATAAGATAATTACCTCTCCCAACAAGCCTTGCCTCAAAATAACTTTGCTATTGATAGCTCTTTAGTGCCCCCTCACGATGAGTTGTGTTTGACAGCAATAAGCAAGAACATGAGCTTTCAATTAACTCAGAAGTGATGTTTCATGTGCAAACTTTTGCATTTCTGCACTGTAAGTGACCCTTTGTAATGAGATAAACGCATTTAAATATTATAGTCCTACCATTCGCCTCCACTAGTTACAGGAACAGAGTGCAGCACTCTTTACAATACTGCTATTGTAAGAGAGGACTTGAAAGTAAACCGTATAGGGTTTTTTCATGTTAAATTTTGTCAAATCCAGATTAAAGGAGACGCTCTCTTCTAATTCTCTGTACTTGGTATTATTTCCATTGCCCCAAACTGCCTATGGATGCTGGTAACAATACTTCCCTTGACTTCAGCAAGTTTAGGATTTTGCCAATGAGTCAGCCTTAAAAAAGAAGAAAGGTACTTTGTAAATTGTAGACCAAGAGTGGAGAATGAGTGGGTAAGAACTACAACATCAACTGACTTGGCTTTACTCAATTTAAACATGAATATATCTAAGACTTGTCGACGTGTGTGTGTGTGTGTGTTTGCACATTAGGCAAAATAAAATCAAATCTCTTCTTGAACCATCTTAATTCATACATTTGTAAGAAGTCAGCTGGAGGTTAGCAGAGCTCACTGAAGGTTTTCAGGAAAAATAAAAGTATCTTACAAATATTAAGCTGCTTTTCTGGCAGGTCTCAGTGCTGGTGCTGATAGGCGATGAGAAAGCTCCCCACAAGTCCATTTAAAAGCCCTTATCAGAAACGTTTTATAACAAACAACCCCTTCTTTGCCTCCGCTTCATTCCTTCAGTCTTCTGATAGTCTATCAACCTACTGAGCTAATACAGGGTTCCCATGACAAGGCCACCCATTGACCAAAAAACTGTTTGAACATTTTAAGTGCTATTCCTGCTCTGCTAAGGATTTAGTAATTCTGGTGATCACTGCTACATCTTTACCAAAGGATATTTAATTCCAGTGTTGATATTACAGAGAACTAATCAAACAAGCATCATCTCTCTGAATAAACTGCTTGTTAGTGAAGTTGTATTTTAGACATGAAATTGGTCTTTTGGCCTTAAGAACTTGCATGGTTTCAGCTTTTTTCTTTTTTTTTTCTTTTTTTTTTTTTTTTTTCCTAGTGAGGATACAAATTGAAGAACCAAAGCTCACAAAAATAGAACTTCTTGGAAACTGGCTACTTTTTCACAAAATCATGGTCTTTTCTTCTGGTTGCTTAATGGGCCAGGAAGCTGAGATTGTCTTCTCAGGAGAAGTTTCCAGAGCAGTTTAGCTGTTGAAATAACGCATCTATAACCATGGCAAAAGTAGTCGCCTGTTTCGTTACTGGCACCTCTCTGTCACTTTTGAATTTGCCAAAATCTCTGGATGAGGAGCTGATAACACAGAGCGAATAAAAGGTCCCTTCCAACCCAAAACACTCTATGATTTTATGATTTTGTGTCTGAATAGTAGGAGACTCTAAGTACCGACAAACTTAGTGGATAATAGAAGTAGGACCTGAAAATCACTTACTGTGGCTGTTTCTGTACTGTAAGAAAGATATTTTCTGGAAAAAAGGCCTTTGAACACATAATGCAGTGTAGAGGAGAGTCTCTGGAAATAGGAAATAAGAACTCTGCAAAATTCATATCTTAGAATTGAACCTTGATGACTTGATGGGAAAATAGGAAATCATTAATAAGAATATACACCGTTTGGAGGTTTTCCAGCCCTTTTCACTTGTGAATCAACTGAGGGACTCCTTTTCCTAAACAACAGCTCTGTTTATACTTGTTTCTCAAGATCTTTCAGGTGGAAGAAATACAAAAAATTTTAGATAAAGGACCACTGTGCTGAGCTGATGATGGGGAATATCTAGAAGGAGCTTGAGAAAATGTAATGCTAGCTGTGCTGTATAGTAGTTCAGAAGAGGTAAGAGCTGAATCACAGCTTGATCCTGCCATCCCACTGGGCTGCAGTCCTTTACGGAGTAATTGCATATATGCCAATGGGATTGCAAGAAAGGTGAATTCAGCCTGGAGATTTTAACTGAGCAGTGGTTCTGAGAAAGGGCTGCAAGATGTATTTATTCCTAGAAAAGTGACAAAACTAATTTAAACCAGCTTCAGTTACAGTCTCCTTCTCTGGAGACTTTCAAAACCTGCCTGGATGCATTCCTGTGTGGCCTGCCCTAGGTGATCCTGCACTGGCAGGGGGGTTGGACTTCATGATCTCCAGAGGTCCTTTCCAGCCCCTACCAGTCTATGATTGTATGATACTATGAAAGCAAGTTAAAACAAGGATTCAAAAACTGCTGTACTGGCATCTTGTCTCTGCAACGCATTGGTCACATCAACCTGCAAGTAACTGCTCAGCAGCACTATTCTGTGTGGAGGGTTTTAAAACCCTGCTAAGCAGGAGACAGAGCACACCCCAGCTGTCAGAGCTTCCTCACAGTCTTCAGCGCTTCCAGTGTATCTCACAGTTCTATCAATTCTTTACTTATTAAAAATATTAAGCATCAGTCTTGATAAGAAATGGAATATGGAAAGGGAAGGTTCATGTTCATTCTTTGCTCTGTTGCAACTGATCCTTTGTTTTGTTTTCTCAGACAATTTCCAGTCTGTGACAACTTTTGGTCTCGTATATTAGGGTATTCGTTTCCAAGATTGCCTTCTATGAAGGACTTTGTCCTATGCCTCTTGAAACTCCAAGAAAGTCACATCCACTCTTCTGGCAATGTATTAAAGAAACGCTAGTAGACTAGAGACACAATTTCCCTTCAATGAATCCAGACTGAGTCGTCCCCATTCTGTCATGTTCATCCAACTAAACTTCTGGTTTTGATTAGTTTTGACCAATGCAGCTGGCACCGGAGAAGGCCTCTGTGGTCCCCCATCCTAGGATCAGCTCTTTCTAAAATCCAGATATGACATAATGAGAGTCAGTGTTTTTTTGTTAGCAACTTGGCTCCTTTTTTTTAAATTCTTCCAGTTCTCTTGAGATCTATACCTTTCACTCCTAGCAGCTTGTGGCTCTTTAGCTTGTTCAACACCTCATGTTTTAACATCTCACTGTCTACATTTTGAGCCTGAAAAAATACATCTGAGGCCAATATTTCCCAGCATTCTCTGTGGTGCAGACTGATAATAATAAATCCTTGAGCTATGCTGTAAAGGTCTGTGTGCTCCTAAATACCCTGTTGTCGCCTTGGCGTTCTAGGAAGTCTGTCGGTTTCTTAGAGGCTTCCTACTCCCAATTTGGTGAAGCTGGACATCATTGGCTATCTACACCTCCAAAAGCACTGTTCCACATTGTATGTGTCTTTTTCTACGTGCCTTTATCAGACTGCATTTCCATTTTCTAACCTTCAGCATTAGGTCACACTGCTCTCCCAGTTCACAGTGTGCAGCTGAAATTGATACTCCTACAATGCACAATGTGAATGCAAGACTGGGGCTCCTTAACAGCCTCAACATGGCAAGGTTCTGCTGTAAAACAAATAAAGAAATCATTCAGATCCCAAGTCACAGATTCTTTTGACTGTTTAGTTACCACAAAAATGAAATGTCAGTCTCTTGATGGTTACTTGCCAAGATGCCCAGTTTGAGGAAGTATGTTCTTGGGAAAAGATGGTTCCTTCGAGCTGATAACACAGAGATAACAATTCCTTTCAGAACTGATCTTGAAATAAACAGCGCATTCTTCCACAGGCTCATATCAGTTACAGCTGACAGCAAAACATACCCAAAGAACACGGGGCACCACCAGACTGAGGGAGCCTGATGGTACGGCTAAGCTCGGGAGGAGAGGTGAAGCCGCTATGACCCATTATTTCTCCAGAATTAGAAGACATATTTGTCCACCAAGAGCTCAAGTTATTTACTTTGCTAAGTGGAACTGGATGCAAACCCTCCTTGCCATCTTGCAAATACTCTTTGTTCTAGCTCCCTTCTTTATGGGTGCACATTTCCCTGTCTGAATCAGCAAACACTGATCTCAGATGTTATGCAAAACAGAGAGGATGCAAAGTGTGAGTGTTTGTTCAGAAGAGCTAGTTTTTATCCCCCTAGGATGCTGGAGATCTTATGCAGAGCATTCTGGCCTGGCTCCCTTGGAGAGTGAGATAGGTGTCTTATGTTATTCTATCTGTCTCTCAGGTAGGAATTTATCTGCCCTATGAATGTCTTCAGAGCAGCTTTCCATGACATGGCTCTCCCTGAGCTATCACAACTTCCGATGAAGCTCAGACTCATGAACCATGCACTCAAGAGAGATTAGATAACATCTAATGACACTATTTACAAGGCCAAAATTGTGCCTTGTGGAGTTAGAAACAGGAGAACATATGAGATGTGGGGAAAATGCAGTCTGGGCCAAGGTTGTTGTCCTGATCAAGCTTTCTTTTTCAAATTATTAAAATTATTTGTGTTTGTATTGTTGGACCAACATGTCATTAAGCTTAACCTTTCCTTCAGGACGTTGTTAACCACTGGCTAATGAAAAGCCACATCCTTGCTCAGCCAGGGCAGGAACTCATCACAAGGGACTGAAACTTGAGGCTGATGTCAGAAGTTGTTTATGTTTGTATACTTTCTGTGCTGAGTTGATGGGCACTGGCTTGGCATTGGCTCAGGCATTTGGCTGCCCCAATATCAAGGCAGTGTTTGCTGTATCCTTGCTTCAAAAACCTGTCATAACCTGGGTAAACTGGCATATCCTGGCCTTTTCTGACCAACATTTTTTCCACAATCTAGTTATCCACAGCACTGAGATCCCACAGCCTGTCTCTTAGTGTCCAGGGCCGTGTACTTCTCCAAAACCTTTGGGTGTTATCAGCAAAAATCCTGCTCTTGGCCTACTCTTTTCAGGTACTTCCTGCCCCCATCCAATCTCCCAGAGCTGGAGGACATGAGATGGCTGCAACTGCCATGATGGTAATGAAGAGGACAAAATTAGAGGGTCAGCCCTGTGTCCACCTTACATTGCTCCACTTCATTTTCTGTGCCTTTAAATCCCTCATCTTCACACTTGTCACTTGAGATAGTAGGTAGGAATGTGCACAGGTGCTTTTATAAGCAAACACAGATCAGGTTGAAATGTAATTGTTCAATCTCTATGACTTTCCTCTCTATTTTTCAGTGCCTATAGTTAGATGTGATTTGTGACACTGGGTTTAGATGTAATCTTTTATATGAGTTAACACATCTGCTTCCTATTGATCCCACACTTAGGTCTCGTCACTTGTAGAGTATCCTGCCCCAAAATGTGCTTGACTGAAAACAGAGCTTAGATGATTTTCTGTGTTTCTAGGTTTCCTCTTCATGTGTCTTAAATGTCTTTACTGATCTCATCTCTCCAGCTTGTACTGGCATGTGAGTAAACCTGGAAGATCAGAAAATCAGCTGAACCACATCTTCAGTCAACCTCTCTGGGTGCATCCAGGCAATGAGGCACAATGGCAAAATTCTTTGTTTTGTTTTGGTATCTTGGTTCAGATAATAACAGAAGTAATGACTACAAGGTAAGGTTGTTGTCACTTTGTACCATCCTTGGAAATAATCTGGGCACACCAGCACTCCTCAGTCACAGCATGGGTGGGCTTTGAACCCATTACATCAGACTGGATCATTGTAGAGACACATGCTGGGAAGAGGGCACCTTCCTGTATATAATTCATGGCATCAGAATGAAATCACAAGATCACACAGAATCACGGAATGTTAGGGGTTGGAAGGGACCTCCAAAGATCATTGAGTCCAAACCCCTGCCAGAGCAGGACAAAACTAGAGCAGATCACTCATAAATCCATCCAGACATGTCTTGAAAGTCTTCAGAGAAGGAGACTCCACAGACTTACAGTAAAGAAATAACCCTTACAGTAAAGAAATTCTTCCTCACGTTGAGGTGGAACTTCCTGTACTCAAGCTTGAAATGAAATGAAACAGCATGTTACTAATGCCATTTAGCATTATACTGGATTTAAATAATCTTTCTAGGGAAGAGAACACATTTTTTACTTTATTTTAAGGAACTAAGAAAGCTAACTAATTCTTTACATTTTGAGGCAGCTTTCTGATTCATTGTTCTATTCAAATTGAACTTTAAAATCTCATTATTTGTCTAGCTTCTCTGCCTGTTAAATTTTCCCTTTGCCTCTCATGGTTTTGTGCAGCATAGTGGAGCTTACAAAACCTGATTTAGCTACATTTTGGAAGAAGACCTGCCACCCTCACATGACCCCCAGTCAATGCCCAGCCTGGGAATATCTCCTTTTACATCTGCAGTGTAGCTCCATGTAGGAAGAGATGGAGCTGAGCCCCCTCTCTGCTGAATGGAGCAGAGAACAGCCCCCTCAGTTGCTGCAATACTGGTAAAGTTGTATTTTGATGTAATTAGCAGCTTGATCCCCGCAACTGACCTTCAGAGATATTCAAGGTTCAACCTCAGTTGCTTAGATAATGAGCTGAAGCATAAAAACACAAATAAACATTTACAAACCATTTCTGTCTTTACCCACCAAACTCCTGACCTGATGCTACTCTGTGGGGTGAGAGACACAACATGTCTTCCACTTGACAAACACAAGTAGCTTTACAGCGGGGATAGCAAATTGACTGTAACAGAGTCACCAGCAGAGATAAGCTGAGATACCATCACTATCAGATCCCTTTTTTCTAAAGCAATTTGACAGTGTCAACACTTGAAAATGCTGTGGCTGATGAGCTCTTCAGACCCTTCAGAAGGTGGCAACCCTGAAAACATAATTTTGCATTTAGTGGCAAGTGATATCCCAGAGAGAGGTCTTCTTCTGGGAAAAACAGGAGGGAAGTGATACTGCTGTAGGGAGGTGTTAGGGCCACTGAGGAGAAAGTTAAGCCAACATCAACCTTTGTGGGCAACACACCCCCTGTCCCATCCTCCAATGCCAGCTGGCTGCCAAGGACTTGTTTGCTGCTAGCTCCCGAAGACCACGGTTCAGTGCGATGGGGGCCAATTATGCCAGTGTCCATTTCCCTCTCCTATGCCAGTGGCAGAAACACAAGAGCACTGCAGGAGTCTGAACGGATCTGTGTTTATCAGCCTCGTAATTTTAACAGAGGCATCTTCCTTATCTCGCTGCATGTACCTTTTGCTAACTAAAGAATTATTGATGCGTGTGGAAAATGGAGAGCTGGCTCCTGGCACAGGACCTTACCTACTCTATTAATCATCCTTGGATCTAGCTCAGTTTCGCTCCACTCCAGAGCCTATGAACAAAAGTACTTACAAATGCAACTGTGATTCAGATATCAGGCATTGAACTGTGTTTTCTAGGTCCTTTGCTCCCATAACAGAAAGCTCACATCCTTTCCAAAAGAAACAATCTCCTGTTCTCTTTCCAGTGTCTGACATTAAGTGCTTCGCTACTCAGTATATAATGGTACTTATTCATGTGCCCCTCCAAACCCTCTCTTTGGAGTGATGCCTGCCTAGCAGTGATATTTAGCAGATGATTTATCTTCGTAGCTTCCAGTCTCAGCTGCTCACAGTCCTGCCCAGGTGGAACTGGCCAGCATTTGGGGAATTTTGTTATTTTTCTTGGGGAAAGAAAAGGTTTGCAACACAAATTAAGTGTTATTGAGACATGGAGTTTTTTAGTTGCAGAAAAATATTTTTCTTCAGCCACAAATTTGTCTATTGACACATTAAGCATGTAGTAAATCAGACTTTGCAGTAATTTTTTTGATAAAAGTATCCACAGAAAGAGTTCAAGGCTGTCACAAAGTTTGGTATGATTCATATCTTCCCAAAAGGAAAACAAATAGGAAATTTCAGTCTTGTCTCTGAAATATCAATTTTTCCAGCAGGTCTGCCCTGCTGACAGTGCATCTCCTGTGTTCCTGCTCACTCCTGCTTTCTCTGTGTCCAGTGCAAAGATCTTCCCTCCTCTCCTGTTGAGAGGGATCACAGTTGACTTGTGTTTAATCCAACAACTAATTACTTCAGAAATAAAGCTGTATAAACACAGTTAATGGCAGCGCAAGGCATTTGTGTGTCTAAGTAATGAGCGAAACAGCAAAGCCTACACCCTCTCCACTCCTCATCATCTCCTTAGCAGAGACTGTATCAAGAGCTTGCAGACATTATATGTCAAGACATTCACAATATGCCAGGATTTTACCCTGCAGTTCATTCACTAATAACTTCATCCTGATCTAAACATTTGCAGCTTGCCTGAAAGTCTAACTGAGCACTCACAGCCGGGATATGAATGACCTTCACCTCCAGTCTTTCCTTCACTTCTGGATGCACAAAGTCCCTTCACCTGCATGCCACTGGTACCACAGCCCTGCAGCCAAAGCTGTCCTGGGCTGCAAAACCATAGTTCCACAAGACGTTTTTGGAGAATTATAAGATCAGGTGAGACCTTGTTCGTTCCTGTGCCTGCTCTGCCTGACCTCCCTGCCTGCCTTGTGAACAGTGAAGGGATGGACTGAGATACCTCTGCCAGCTCCAGTGTGCTGTCAGCGGTGGTGTGAGCAGATGCTGCAGAACCCTTCCCACTTCCATCAGCCTTCGGACAAACAGACCTGGCTGCTACAGGTAGCCTCAGTCCGGCAGCAGAATCAGTACCTTCTTTGTGTCCATTTTGTCTTGTAGTGGGTCTCCTGCTTTTCTCTCTCAGTGCCCGCAGGTGCATTTTGAAAATCTGAGGTGCAGTGGTTTCAGCTGTGGTCTCCTGTGGTTATGCACACAAGGGAGGGCTGGATCAGGTGCTGTGTGTCAGGGAGTGACATAGCGAACCCCCACCTCCAGCCTGGGCAGGATCCATCGAGGACTGCATTGAGCACACTAGAGCTCAGCAGTGCAGGATGAGCAGGTAGAAAAACTTCACTCGATCTCCCAGTCCTGCTGGAGCAGAAGGATTCTTTGGTGCTCATGGATGGGCAAACAAAGTGCTGGAGAATATCTCTCAAGGCAAAACAAGGCTCCCCTTGTTCTTACACTTGACCTTCAGCATTGTTGTCTGCAGATACATTTTGGGTTTTCTTTTGTGTAAACTGTAGATATATTTAGAGCCTTTGCACACCCCTGGGCTGTCCTGGACGAGTAGGATGGGGGCAGTGCTGTGTTCTCAGGCACAAGGTCAAGAGAGAATCTCTGCAGAGTCACAATAAACTTTCCTTGCCGCTGCTACACATTCATATCTTGGGGTAATTGCTCTACCCACAGACCATATTACAGGCTTCAACCACTGAGAAACTCTGTCCCTGGGGGCACAGGAGTTTTGAAAACCAGTGCTTGTAAAATAGGGGAGCAGGTGACCTCTGCTTGTACAGCACCAGCACAGAACTCAAAGGGCATCATCTTCCTCACCCCCAGGAGCTGCTGCTCCAGTGAACATGCTCACCTGGGAGCTGGCGCCACGCACTGAACAGCTGAACAGTCCTGGGGCTGAAATTAGTAAATATACATTTTCCCCATGGTCATGACCCTTCTTGGGTAGTTTCAAGCTAAGAAGTGTTTGTGCAAGAGTGCTGACCTTCACTTTAGCACAAGTATAGCTTTGGACATGAAAACCATGGGACCTGCGTTACAGGCAGGCCTGACTGCAGTTAAGAGGGGAACAGCAAAGGCGCTGCTGACATACAGTGAGGGATTTATGTTCTGGCTTTCTTTTGTGTACATCTCACACTACAAGTGCTCAGACATTGAGTGACTGTCTTTCTGCTTAACAGGGAAACAGGACAATCCCACTTAATAAGTGACACACATATGCATGCACACAAGTATGGTGATTAAGAAGGGCTAATTCTCCCAGACTAAAAAAACTATAAGCAATTAATAAGCAAACAGAAGGAAAGGCAAAGCCAGAAGGCTAGCAGAAATAAATGATTGTTCAAGCAAAAATAACCACAGCCTCAGAATCAATAAAGAAGATAACATTGGCTAAAATCCCTTCCAGACTCTGTGGCAAAGTGAAGGCTCCAACTAGAAATAAAAAAAAGTGCCACATGACAAAGAGGGAGACGGGAAGCAGATCAGAGCTGATAAAAAAATGCAATGTTCTGAAGTCCAGAAAATTGATAATGTGATAAAAATATCAGGAAAAACAAGGACTTTTAAAAAAATATGCCAAGAACAAAGATGTTCTTCTACTGGACCAGAGGATAGAGATCCCATGATGCAGAAGTAAGGAATGGCAGAAAGGACATTCTTGCAGTCCCTCTTCCCCTGCAGTCTCTGTGGGAGATGGAGGGAAGATATGCCAGACTATCTCCACTCCCATCATGCTGCAACACTGCTTAGGAGAATTCCCATCCTTTGGCCCTGCTGCACACATGAACTGTGGAGGCTTCCTTCACTTTGGTCCCTGCTGAACTCTTCCTGCTGTTTTTCACCTGGGCCAGAAGAGAACAACAGATTTCCCCACAGAGAAGCAAGCTCAGTCCCTTTCAAGGGATGGGAGCTTGCCATTTACATCCTTTACAAGAGACCCGTTCTCCTTTGAACACAGACAAGCTGAAGTCTTGATGCACTGTGTTATTACAGCCTGGCATTTTATCTGCTAGTCTGCTAAGCCCTTTGTCTACCAACCACATTAATACAGGCAGGGGACAATAGCTCTAAGACATAAGCAACATTGAGACATTCATCTGCATGGTGCCTTGACAGTGTTTATCTCACAAATCACTTTCTTTTGAGCACTGTCAGAGTCAAAGCCTGACAAAACATGGATGGCTAGTAACATTAATCATCTGAAATAGAGGGTTTCCTTCACTTTGGCTCCACATATCATAACATTGCACAGAACGTGCATAAAACAGCTTCTCTTCTCCATTCTATGCTTTTAGTTTGACAGTGGGACAAAGTGCTCTGTTGTTCTCCCTGCCTTAGTCCCATATCAACTGCCTGTGTGTGGGAAAGACACACAGAGGGGCTATGGGCAAATGATGCATTACGAACTCAAACACCCAGGCAGGTGTTTTCAAAACCTTCAGCTCCTGCAGGAGGCACTGCCCACTAGCAAGCACTCAGCAGCTCTTCCCCAAGGTTCTGATGACAGGCCCATGGCTACAAATGTCCCCTCCCTGTGTGAAGGATAAGGGCAGCCACAGGGCAGTTCTTAGTTACTGGTTTGGTGCACAATTATCACGTCAGTGACGTTCCCTGACTGCCTTCAACCATGAGCCAAAGTCACCAGCCAGCTCTCCAGCACTCATGTGGGGCCAACACATCTCTCTGTTCCCTGGAGGCTGAATCCCACAGCAGCATTGGTCCTGGTGGCCTCGCACCTCCTCCTGCCCAGCAGGTTCCTGGTACCCAACCCCATGTAGGCAGCTTGGCATGGCCTTGCAGAGTGCGTCAGAGACATCACACCACCAGCGTTCATGTAACCCTCTGACCCCTACAAATATGATTTTAAAGCCTGATGTTGGTTTTGCTGGGAGTTGATTTAACTTAGTGGTGATACATGTTCGTCCCTGCAACACACCAAAAGACTCCTCTGTGAACAGTCAAGCTTGGTTCTATTTTTTTGTTTTGTTTTGTTTTCTTTCTCCTGAAAGAGAGAGAAAAGGTATGAAAGACAGATTTCCACACCAGATGCATTGCTTATCTGCTCTGTGTAACAGGCCATTGGATTTTGGATCAGCTCCTGATAACACATGAATAGATTTCCCATCCAACACCTGAAAGGCTGTTGGGATGACTCATCTGAGTACACACCAACTCCTCCGGTGCTGTTAGTGCAGCTGTAAGATAAATCAGCTGTGGCCCAGTTTGGAAAAATATCCATCCATGTTGTCCAGGTGTGACTGCAACGGGAAATACTTTTAAATAACTAAAGTAATCAATCTTATTCATAGGCTGCAGCAAACTGCTGTTCCAGAATGGGCAATAATTAGTGGGAACCATATTATCCTAAGAACAGGATTTATTACAATGAATATAAAAAACGTTGAAACTGTTCTTAAAACAGCTTCACTGAGGCTTGCCTCTGGAAAATGCAGGATATGTTGGGCAGTGCATTGGAAAGGTGTGAGGAAGGCAAACTAAGGAAGGCTGAATCCAAGATGTCTTTAACGGTTATTGGAAGTAAATCCCAGAGAAGGCACCTTTTGGTCTCTTCTCAGATGTGACGGGGAAAGCTGGAGCTATGAACAAGGCTCTGTGTGCTCTTCAGTTTCTTCCCTGTATTTTGGAAAGCAGGAACTTCTGCATCTGTCAACAGACCAGAGGTGCCTGAATTCATCACCTGTGCCTCCTCCGGTCTGGTACACACCACAGAACTGAAACAAAGCTGTTGGCCAAAGCTTCTCAAAGCAGTAAAGCTACCCAGTTATCTGTATGTTAAAATGAAAAGGGCAGCTGCTCATTCACCTCCTGATTGCTACTGAAGACCATACAATCATTTAGATACCAGCTAAGAAGGTCTGATGCTTAACAGAAGAGCTCTCCCACATGCAGGACCACAGATCACACCAGCACTCCTCTTAAGTCACTAAAGAGACTTCCAGTGATTTCAAGACTTAATTAAACAATTTGCAAGAACCCTGATGAATGAAAGGTTTCTCATATGGTCTTATAAATCTGAAGAGTCCTTGCAGTGAAAAGCCAAGCAGTATTAGGAAACATGACAAGATACCATGAGTGTTGCTTTTTGGTTTTCTGGTAGCAGAAGTCATGTAAAGAGGGATATTTGCACTCCACATTCACAGGGCTGCTTCCATGTTTGCTGAAGACAAAATGATGTGAGCTTATTCCATCCCTGAGGCAGGAAATAAATATCCAGAAGCAGAGACAGGAACTTAAACTACCTTTGCTATACATGTGCCTAATGACACTCTCTGGAGTTACTTGTAGGAGATAACTTCAGCAAAGCCAGATCCAAAGAGCCTTCCCACAGCTAAGTTAATGAGGACTTTGTACAGCTCCCTACAGTGTTTGAGCAGACAGGCGAAAAATTGTTGCAAATTCTGACCCCAGAGGCTCTCTTTTTCACTCTCCCTCAGAGTTTGAAAAGTCAGGACTTCCTGCTAATTAGTAATATCTGCATATGTGAGTGGAGGCAGCATGGCAGGTGAAGTATTTCATGAAGGAGAGAAGAATGAGTCAACAGCAAAGTGATTTTTAATATAATTCTCTTTCATTTACAGATCCATCCTACTGAGAAGCTTGAACACCATGGACTCTAACATGGAAAGCTGCACCACCACTGCTCACCGCTGACTGCTGGCAAAATTCACCACAGCATTTTCCTAACACATCTCCCTTTGAGCTATGCCTAGGCCAGAAAAAAATACCAAAACTGAAAATAGACCTGGTTTTGGACCTTCACATAGCTTAGGTCAGGACTTGATGGTTTTTGCTAGTTCTGAGACATTTGCAAGAACAGCCCAGTGCATGTTTTACACTAGGAGAGAGTAACAAGTAGTTTAGGGTCGCTGCAGTTAAAGGTCTTGCTTACTGCTCTGATTCTCAGATAAAAAGCACAGCAGAAACACAGGAAAACAAACTCAAATGTTTCCAGGAGCTGAACTGTGCCTGGTGGAATCGCCATCCACTTCGCAGACTTTGCTGGGATTGCTGCCTAAGCCAGTGGGAAGCACAGTGCCTTCCCCTGGGTTGCAAAGGGTCAGAGACAAAAGGGCACCTAATTTGTTAATCACCATCCCTCAACTACCCTGCCCGCAGGAGGAGGTCTGTTCCACGTGTAAGACTCACAGCAGCAGCCCCTGCTCCTATGTGTATTAAGTGCCATTTGCAAGCCAAAAGCAGCTCCTGCAGCCAGACACCATTCATTTTCATCTGCTGGTCCCCGACTGGTTTACTAAAGAGGTCAGTACCTTTGTATAGAGGTGGGCAGTGGCAACCTACAGGCTACTGACTGACTTGTAACCGAGGTGCCAATGAAACTCGGGTATTCAACTCGGGTAGTCCACTGCTCTGCACATCATTCATCCTCACTCACACTGGTGAAAACCAGCAGACCTTGCAGGGCACAAGCAATGCAATTGGCTTCACAGCATCTCTTTTTAACCAAAACTGTTGGGAAGAAAGATTTACTGCAGCTTTATTCCTTTGTCCTAGCATAGATTCTAAAATAACAAATTTTATTTTCCACAAAAGGAGTGCAGAGGACAAAGATTTTTCATGTACATGAACATTTGGAGAGCTTTCAGAGCAAACACAAAATCCAATTTCCTTCCAGTTGTTCAGCTACAAAAAAAACCCCAAACCTAAAATGAGAGATGCCAAGGGCTGACAACCAGTGGAAGGCATTAGAGCAATCCATGATGTAAGCAGAACAAGTGTCACTGCCCACCTTGCTGATACAGAAACAACAGAACAGGTCCAGTCTTGCACCCAAACTTGCACCATAACCTCGCTGTAGGGACGAGGGCTTGTGCTCTGCTGTCTTTTAGGTGCTGAGAGGCTCCTAGGCATCCCTCACCAGCTTGGGCAGTGGCTGCTGCACAAATCTCATCCTCCCACTAGGTAACTTGCATGCACCAAAACAAAAGCATTTTCAGAGTGATTTGCTCCCACCAGCTTTCCTACCTGGTTCCATTTCTGATGATTTTGTGGCTTTCTCTACTCCTTTCTCTATTCCATTTTTGGTACATATGCTTATTTTTTAAAAATAATCTGGTGCATTATTCTGAATTGTAGCCTTCCAGACGTCACATTTCCTTTTTCTAAACCTCCTGACACCACTTACTGCGCAGTCCATGCCTAATGCTGTCAGCTGCACAGTAATTACATAAGAAATGTGCTGGTTCCTTGAACATGCGTGGAAATCATGTCCTTCTGTGTGTGCCACTCACATAGTAATTAAAATTTGCAGTTTTCCTCCAGCCAGATGATGGTACTCATTTCTTTCTTGGACAAAACATATTTTTGTTGTTGTTGGTTTTTTTGTTAGTGTCCCTTGCATATTAGGATCATTTTTATATAACTGGATGAGAAGAAAATACTGCCAACCACCACAAAGATAGGAAAAGGCAGACGGAAAACTTGCAGAGATTAGTAAAGCTCTGGAAAGTTTCCAGAGCAAAGCTGGGAGTCTGATCACTCACCAAAGAGGTGACAAAGGTGAGTGGGGGAGAGGAAGGGTTTTTTTCCCTTAGGGCTGCCTTCCTGTGTTGACTTTCACATGCACACATAGGATGACTGAGCCCTGGCTGCTTACTGTGCCTCTCCAGAATGCGGTAGTTGTCAACACGCTGCCCTGCTGCTCTGCCTGCCCGCTGGGCAACAGCTTTAGTTCCATATGTGGAGAGCTCTACGCGTGGCCATAAAATGAGTAAAGGCCCCTCAGAGCCATGGGCAGTAGGAACTGACAGGTCCTGGCCTTGCACTGTCCCCTGTTGCCCTGTAGACATCTGTAGCACCACAGAGTAGCCTGGTCTTCCCAGGCAGCCCGCAGTGGGGTGACTGAGGTGGGACTGCCTGCAGGACCCTGCTGCAGCTTGCAAAATTCTCAGTTTCTCAGCTTACAAACAATCCATGCACCCTACACAGGGTCTAAATCATAATGCCAAAATGCTGCCCAACACAAGCGTTTTAAGTAAGAGAGGGAAACTGCAAAGGACCTTCAGAGAGAAACAGCCTGGTCAGATAGTGGCCTGTATCAAATATAAGTCAGAACGACCCTGACTTTCCTTCTTGATTCAAATGGTCTCTAATACACTGTTTACAGAGTAATAATGAAACAAATAATTTAAGAGGCACCATCTCCTTGTGACATGCCAGGCAGTGCAAATGCCAGAAACTCAGTATAACTCCTGAGAGGGAAAGAATCACTGCTCGTCCTGGGTGAAGGGAGAAGCAGCAACTGTAAGTCATGTAGAGCAAATTCACCTTATCATCAGTTGTCACAGGAGAGTCCCCAGGTATTGCTGAAGAAAACATAGCTGGAGAGAGGCAGCTTCTGTCAAAAAGCCCTGCAAGAGCAAAAAAAAGTGAGCTGAGAAGGACATACTTGTGATGTGGCGGGCAGAAGACTGAAGGCTTTGTTTATCTGAGGTGACTAGCTTGGCCGGTGGGTCTGCCAACTGAGTGGAAATGCGCTACAAAAGGCACCACCATGTCTAACTGGGATGAGTGTTTGACAAGTTTGCAACACAAGGACACTGTAACAAGCAACCTGCTAATTTAATTTGTCCACTGGTGATGGGTACATCGTTTTCCTGTGTATTTACTTGGGTTTGCACATAGTCATAAGGAGAGTTAAGCTGTGAACGTCTGCAGTTTTGAATTACTTTTACAACTACAGGAGGCTTTTCAGATTAGTGTTACTTGCAACTTGGAAGATTAATGATTTTCTGCTCAGAAACCTTCCTGGGTACTTAGAAGGGTGGAAGAAATGCTCCTTTCCTTGACTGTCCTCCTCATTCCCACAGGCACAGCTCTTCATCTTGAGCAATCCTGCTGATTTTGAAGGATCTTTTATGTCACCTCTGAAGCTACAGAATCTCCAAAGCTCACTGAAGTCCAGATCTCTCCAAAGACTTTGTACCCCATACTTTCTTAGTGATCTGAGGTCAGCCTCATCTCAAACTAAGTCCACCCACCTGCTCCTGGAGTGGGTGATGGTTGATTTTCTCTAGCTGGTGTGAGCACAAGAGTGGATGGCATCCCTGGGGAAATACCCACAGGGCTATGGTGGATGCAGAGATGGTTGCTAAGTTTGCCTTAGCACAAAGCAGTAAATTTGCCTCATTTCTGAGTATCTCCTCAGGAGCAGAGAGGAGGCCTCTGAGGCTGCTAATTTTTTTTGGTTTGTTTTTTTTTTTGTGTGTGTGTGTGTTTGTTGTTTTTTGTTTGGGTTTTTTTTTTGTTTGGTTTTTGGGGGTTTTTTTGTTTGTTTGGTTTTTTGTTTTTTCAAGGGCTTTTGGTCTGGTAACATGAGTTAGCACTGAGACACTGTGCTGGGAAAACTGATAATAATATCCACTTGTCTTCTGAGCTGCTGCTGGAATTGTTCAGTGGTTGAAATAAGCGCTTTGATTGTTTCCTATTGTTTGACGGCACCAGTTTGATAAGGTATATTGAAGTCAGTGGAGCAAACCAATTCATACCAACTAATGATGAGGTCTACTCTTGTTCTGTGATGATTTGCACTGTGATAATTTCCAAGGCATTTTCATGCAATGCTTAATTAATTCTGGTGAGTGATTTACATTCCACTCAATTGCTGCTAACCTGAGATAGGGCTATTTGTAAAATTTCACTATAATCATCTTCTCCCCTGCATTAATTAACACATGACAGCATTGGACTGACAGCTTCTTAACACTTTTCTAGCATTTCTTCTAGATCCCCTTCTCCCACTTCCCTCTGGACAATATGTCAAAAAAACCCCAAAAAACCCAAAAACAAAAAACCCAACCAAAAACCAGTACTCTTTTTGAAAGCCCTTCTTTTTTTTTTTTTTTTTTTTTTTACCATTTCATTTTGCTCTGTATGCATTGGTACCGAGGCCAGCTGGTCCCTGCTTGCTGAAAGATTTATGAAAGAGCAATGGGGTCTCACCAAACTATGAATTCATTGTCAGATCCAGAAGCCACAAATACTGCTAATAATGACAGGACTTGGGAGAACTGAAGAACCTAGGGCAAGGCATCCATTTGGATAAGAAATAACTGCACAGGACGATTAAGTAATTTAATTTTTTGGGGTAGTATTGAAGTGGTCCATGCTCTGCTGCTATGAGGACACCATGAGGTTCATAGTCTATCAAGAGTTAATATAGCTGTAATTGCTGGAAAACATCTTCCAGTCTATGGGCTGGTTTGTCATCATCTTTGTCTCTGCCTCTATATTTCAGCTATAACTTTTTTTGAATTACCATACATTTTACTGCACTTCCCAAACATCTCTGCAGCAGTTCATCTGAATTCCTATAGATATTTTCTCAACCGTTTTTAGCAAAGGCTTCTATCTTCTTTATGACACAGAGACCCTCCTTCACCTCGGCAAGGAAAGACAGTGAGTCATCTTGACTTCACATTGTCCATCTCATGGCATGGGTCAGATACATCCCACCAAACCTTAAACAGCCAAGCTAGCTGCTTGCCCTATTTTTCCTCTATAGTAATTGGAGCCTCCACATGGGTAGTTATTTCACCTGATTTGTCTCATGATAGTTTAGATGACTGTTACTAATCTAGGGAGAATCTGGTCCAAAATATATCCACAGGTTTTATTACTTGGTCTCTTCGTTTACTCTCCTTCATCTAATCATTAAGTCACTGCTGCAGCTTATACAAACAGCTCTCCAGAGATAACCTGCCTCATCCCCTGCCACAAAAAACAGAATCTGTCCTTAAATCATAACTCTGCCACCACAAAACCCTCTGCAGTGTGATTTCAAAAAGGTAGATGCAGGCTTCGGAAGAGGTTGTTTGCAATTCACTGCTCGGAAATATCTCACAATTGGCTGATGTGGCTTTGAAACTCAGCCACCACTGCAAGCTCGCATCTGAAATGAACAGCAGCCTCCCGCGTCTGGGTTGTGCAGCGGCTGTTGCCCCAACACCTCTTCACCTCACAGTCCTTTGGCTGGCACACAATTTTCTGAGTCACTGGCACTTGTGCTTCTTGCCCTTGCACAGTGATTATCATTTCTCAAATCATCAGTAGTCCTTCCTCTCCTGCTGCCTCTATGTCTTAAAATAGCCAGTAGAGCTCTGCACCCTGCAGAGAGGATGACTTTGCTCTTAAACTATCTCCATGGCATGCAGGTAAAGAAATACAGTAACGAGGGTCTAAATAGTTATTCCCATAATAAGCTTTTCAGGTTGCTGTATTTCTTTTTGCCTTTTTGTGGAGCTTAGTGTGCTCCTCTTTGATGTGTATCAAGTTTTGACTAACTTGGTTCAGAACAATCTTGATGCTCTGGCCTTAGTGTCTCCTGGCTTGGCCTGATGCCTTCAGTGAGCTCAGCTCCTGAGTCACGAGGTATTCAGAATTTCTGTAAAAATTAAATACTGGTTGAAATTCACCTCTGCTTAAACTGGTACAGAAAAACACTAACAAGGAGCGTGAAAAGACTGCATTAAATAGAAAATTTTACAGAAACCCATCTTGTGCCTGGATTGAGTATAAATTGCACAAAGCAAAAAAGGTTTGACTAGCCATTCCCCAAACGTTACTTCCTAGAACAGCATTTTTCTACCCTAACTCTTCAGTATTTTTGAATGCAACACACTGTAGCTCTTTGCCCCTTCTGTTGTGGTTTCTAAAATGCTAATACCTTTTAGACAAGCTGTAGGTTGCTTTGCATTAAATTCTCACAGCATTATGCTCCTCCAGGCTAGCAAATGTATTTGAAGTGCTTGAAAGTTAATCATCAAAAATATTTTCGCAGGGCTCTACAAACAATATTCATTAAAATACCCTCAGTGTTCTGTGTAAAGCAATGGTCTGTAACAGAGGTCCACCCTTGTAAAGCCACTATGGAAAAAAAATAGATATGCAGAAAGAATGTTTCTGATGGAGGAAATAATGACTCAGTAGATGAGTATCTGGGAAGTACAGCCTCGCTGTTAAAACACAGGGCTGGGAGATGGATGTCTACATTGTATTTCCAGCCTGCCAAAGATTTCCCATATGACCATAGACTAATTGCTTGCAGTGTAATTTTAAAAGTGGCTTGCAATTTTGGGGTGACATTTTCCAAATAGTGATGCTTCCTCTTGGCTCCAGAGGCACCAATGCTGCCTTTTATCTTGGAAACCTGAGGCCAAGGCTATATTAGCTTTGCCTGTACTGCTCTGATAGACCAGCCTCCAGAGTGGGCTTCAGTGTAGCGTGTCCAGCCTCCTGCTCACCACAATACATGTGGCCACGTCCAAGCTGCCTGCCTGGGCAGCTCTACCAGGAGAGTTCAGCCACACTCCTGCCCTGTCTGAACCTGTCAAAACAGATCTGTTGCTTGTACTCCATGTGTAACTAGCCTGATCCACCTGACACTGCTGAGTGCCAAGGCTCAGAGCTCCAGCACCGTACCTTCCCAGTCCATACGCTTGCAATAGCAAGGGGTCCAACATGTCTAGCTTGCAGGGAATGACCTGAACAGCAGTGATCCTAAACTGAGGTAATTCTGATGTAGGCTTTGATCATATCAAGTGGTTAAAAATGAAATAAAGTTATTGGTATCATAAATTTGACATTCAAATTTAAAGAGAGTTTCCAACCTTGGTCTGTGTCTCTGTTCCCTCACTGCTACAAGGGGGCTGGTGTCACTACTAAACTTGCAGGCTGTGATAAAAAGCACTAATATTTGTGAAGTACCCAAATACCAGAGTTCCAGACACATGCCCAGGAGAAAGCGAGTAATTCAGTATTCAGAGCAGAGTTTAAAGATGGCCATTAAAAACCAGAAGGGATCCTTCCACTGAACAATAAGGATAGAAGATATTATTGACCGGCTGCTCACTAATTGAGCACTGTCCTTTCTGGGTACCAAATGAGGCAGGGGACTAAAGGAAACAATGTGTGCAATTGTAGCCTGTCTTCAAATGCATATGCATGGCGGGGCCTGAATTAATATTGCACAAACAATATTGGTGCTGACATTTCCTGGATGTTGAATGCTAAGTTTCCAACTACTTTTCTTACTTTGTTAGACAGTAGTTTCTCTCTTCTGGTCTTGTACTCTCCAGCATTATTTGAACCAAAGGAAACAGAAAGGGAATGGAGATAGCAAATGCTTCCTTCTATTCTCAAACAGCAGCTCTCCCCCACTTTACACTTGTGGGAAATACAGTATCAAACACATAAGAATGAGGCCCTTGGCATCGACACTGGGAAGCCAAGAACTGGGGTCTCACAGGATTACAGTTCATAATTCAGGTTGGGAATTGTCTGTGCCTTTGCTTTCCTAGTTACACAATAACAATGCAGAATCAATTTTCTTAAGGGATTTTCAAGGCCTCACTAATGTTTGGTGACACCATTCACTAAGAACCTGGAAAGAGTAGCTTTGCAGTTTGCAGCTGAACACCTGATTTCCTAGTTCTTGCTCACTCATAATTGCCACTGATTGATTGGTGACATTACCGCAGTGAATACAGCCCTACACACACACATGCCAGAATATGAAAGGGCAGAACAAGTCATAGCGAGAGATTTTGGTACAAGTAGGAAAATCCCTCTTAGACAATGCTCTCATATGCTGCCATGGACCACAGTCAAGGAAAATAATTGAGGCACTGGTGTCAGATATTTATATATTTCAGCTCAAAAATACCCTCCGGGAAGAGCAGGAGAGAAAAGAAGCAAGAAGGCAACAACCTAAGAAAGGAGGAGTTCATTTATAAGAGATGGACAGTTCATATATCTGTAAGAATGAATAGACCCAGTCAAATGGGCACTGTGATACAGCACAATAGTCTATTGTCTGGGTGCCTATAAATCAGCCTCTCGCAGCCTGTGCTTTGAGAGCCAGATGTTCATTATTAAACACTGTCCTGTGCTCCCTCTTGCATTTCCGAGCCAGCCCTGTTCCAAGCCACGCACGGCAGACGGCTGCCGCTCCTACCTGCACAAAGCCGTGGCGGTGACTGGTCCTGGAAGGGCACTTTAGGGACCACCTGCCCGAAGTGGTTATTTCAGCTCCGTGCTGCATTACGTTGCATGACATTAAATTCTGATTCCCATTGATGCCCGTCATGGTGCACCAAGCCTAAGCAGTGCTCACACGCTGCCAGGACAGAGCTCTCCTTCCTGCATTTGCCTTGTGTATGGGTTTACATGGCAAAGTTCTGGTAGCACAGGGTAGCACTTTTGTGAGAAGCTTTTAGAAGCTTCCTGTATGTCCAATAGAGTCAATGCCAACTGGGTCCAAAACAGATGTGCCACTGGCCAAGGCTGAGCCCATCAGTGACAGTGGTAGCACCTCTGTGATAACATATTTAAGAAGGTGAATAAGTTGCTGTGCAAAAGCAACAGCAGTCAGAGAGAAGAGTGAGAAAATGCTAGGGAAAAAACTCAGCAGACACCAGAGTCGGTGAAGAAAGAAGGAGAGGAGGTGCTCCAGGCACTCAGTACAGAGATTCCCCTGCAGCTTGTGGTGAAGACCATGGTGAGGCAGGCTGTCCCCCTGAGGCCCATGGAAGTTAATGGTGGAGCAGTTTTCCACCTGCAGCCTGTGGAGGTTAACAGTGGAGCAGATAATCATCTGCAGCCTACTGAGGACCCCATGACAGAGCAGGTGGATGTCCAAAGGATACCGTGACCCTGTGGGAAGTCTATACTGGATCAGGATCTTGGCAGAATCTGTGGCCCCGTGGATACAGGAGCCTGTGCTGGAGCAGGTTTGGTGGCAGGACTTGTGACCCCATGGAAGGGACACACACTTGAGCAGTTTGTGAAGAGCTGCAGCCCATGAGAAGGATTCACATTGGATAAGATCATGGAGGACTATCTCCCAGGGGAGGGACCCCACACTGGAGCAAGGGAAGAGTGTAAGAAGTCCTTCCCCTGAGAAGGAAGGAGTATCAGAGACAATGTGTGATGAACTGATCACAACCCCCATTCCCTGTCCAGTGCACCAGTGGGGGAGGAGGTAGAGAAAATTGGGAATGAAGTTGAGCCTAGGAAGAAGGGAAGGGTGGGAGGAAGGTGGTTTTAGTTTTTATTTCTCATTGTCTTACTCTGTTTAAATTTATTATCCCCAAGTTTGTTTTGCCTGTGATGGTAATTCCTGAGTGACCTCTCCTTGTCCTTGTCTTGACCCATGAGACTTTTGCTATATTTTCTTTCCTTTGACCAGCTGAGGATGGGGAGTGATAGAGCAGTTGTGGGGCACCTGCCAGGGTCAACCCAGCACACCTTGACAGGCAGTTTGCAGAGCTAGGAGATTCAAGGTCTTGCCTCAATTAATAGTATCACCTCCTCCTAGATTGCAGCAAGATCTTGGCTTGCAGGTTTCTCTTTGATACGCTGGGAATCTAAGAAAGCTGAAAGGGGAATTTCCAGCTGAGAGCCATACTCTGATGAGTACAGGAAAGTTATGATTTTCTTTACAAGAAGGTTTATGACTTTAAAGCACTTTCCTGCTTGAGCAGTGTGCAGCACCATAGAGACATAAATAGTGTGATGTGCTACCAAATGTGCAAACTTTTAAAAACTCCAAGTGGAGGTTGTGCTTCCCACTACCCACCTGCAATACAGCTGCAGCAGATAAGGTGGATAAAGGTAGTTTTACTTACAGCTGGGCTCAGCAGGCAGAGTTTAGATCTGAACTTCCCAAAGACCACAGTCTGCTGAAACTGATCTGTCAATCACAGACAGCTTTTAAGATTTCCCTTCCCCTGAAGGGTGTTAGGTACCAGGATCCTTCCCCTTTCAAGATGCCAAGGTTAAAAATGCCCCTAAGAATCCTTCACAGAAGCAGGGTAACCTGAGATGTAAAAATAGTAAATCCAAGCAGTTTTAGGCCCACATGCTATTTGTTTACCTTCAGTGTTTTACTCGGCTTGGTCAATGAGCAGAGAACAATTTGTTTCTCTTGGCCCTGAGTCAGCTTCTTCCTTTGCTGGCAGAGGGAGGTGATGTTTGCCTTGCAAGACATAATGTAAAACTGGCTAGAAGAGCCAGGGCTGGTAACCCAGAAAAGGGCAGTAACTTTTTGAATAAGTATCTATCCCAAAACCTGTCTAACTGCCCTTAGAGAGACAGAATATTTTGCCAGTGTCCTCTGTGGGAGAGAGCTGGATGGTGACAAGTAAGTGCTCAAAAGATCCTTCTGTTATATCTGTATACAGGCAGTACCCCCAACTGTTCCTAATGGATGGCTTTTGCACAAAAAAATCCAGTGCTGGGGAGGTGACAACCTCCCTGAGGAACCTGCAGCAGTGTTCCTCTAGCCTGCTCTTGGAAAGCCAGGTGAAGGTGTCAGACTTGAATTAGCCTGTTCCCAGAGACTAGCTTTTCCTCCTCCCATCTGCAGCTTGCTCTCTGATGTAGCTCATGTTTGCTCACTGGGCTGTTGGACTTAAAATTTCTTCTCCAGTGACCTCTCTCTTGCACAGAAATAAATTACTCCTTTTCCTCTGATCCTTTGCTGTTTCCTTCCCTCTATCATGGGGCAGCAGTGGGCTGGGATCACTTGTGGGGAAGAAATTGTGTCTGTGCTCCCAGGTGCCCTTGAGCACATTGCAGTCCTGCCAGGCTCTTACTCAATAGTGCTTTACAAAAAGGTACACAGAGGAAAAATTAAAGCCTCAAAAGAATTGGCATGAGCTGGTGGCAGGCATATGTGTCTTCTTGCTAAGTCCCCATAAAAAATAAAAGCCAAAATACTCAAACAGGCAGTGCTTGGCTGAAGGTGAACATTAACAGAATGAAGTCTGGCCACGCAGAACGTTTGTGGCAGCATGTGAAAAAAATGTGATTTACCAGGCAAGAGAAATAGAAAACAAATTTCATGCTACGGATAAGGACAAACTGAAAGAAAAAGCTGTCCAGGTGCAGAGATCAGAAGCTCTGAAGATCTGGTATTATTAAAGGAAGATGGTCTATTTGGAAGTAACTGCCTCATTTAAGAGATGAATATTGAAGAAAACACTGGTTATAATATATGGGAGGGAATATATCCATCCTTTTAATGTTAACAAGACAGATGATTTTCCCAAAATTCTTGCCACTTTTGGCTGTAACTGAGGAGGAACTGGGGATTGTTCTTGAGCTTATGGACCAAGTGTGCAGTCCGATGTATGTACATCACCTTGTAAACACACCATAGGCTATGATTAACTGTCTAAAAGCATTTGTGAACAGAAAAATGATGTGTGTCTAATGTGGCTGTGTCCTGCTGCTTCTGCTTTGAATAAGAATTTGCAAAGTACTACTGGTGCTGTGCAGCTTACCTGCATAGTTTCTAATGCTTCCCACAGCCTGCACGCAACAACATCACATTTCATCTTTTTGAGTCCTCATTTATTCAAAGGCAAATATGCAGGCCTGTGGGAGATTCCTTCCTTGTGTTCAATGGCATTTTGCAGGGTACATCATAACACCTGGATTAATTTGGAAGCACCCACAGAGAGACATTCCAGGGATCCCACACAGAAAGTTGTCTATACCTAGAACAACCTGGAAAGTGGCTTTCCCAAACCTGGGCCCTGTTCTGGGCTCACATCCCACCTGTATGTATCTGGCAGCTCTCCTGTCTACTGTGTAGTCCTGGAAGTGAGGAGGAAGCAGAGCCACCACTGCAGGGCTGAGAGAGAAAACAGAGGAAAAACAGTGAGTCAGCCAAATGAAACAGGAAAGAGAGAAAGAGGAGAGGGAAAGAGAAGAAAAAGGGGAAGGGAAGGGAAGGGAAGGGAAGGGAAGGGAAGGGAAGGGAAGGGAAGGGAAGGGAAGGGAAGGGA
>JAAGNO010013811.1:25221-40464 GCA_033439905.1 Ceryle rudis | reverse complement strand
CCTTCTCTCCAGGCTCAACAAGCCCAGGGCCCTCAGCTGCTCCTCACCCCCCTTGTGCTCCAGCCCCTTCCCCAGCTTTGTTGCCCTTCTCTGGCCACGCTCCAGCCCCTCAATGTCCTTCTTTGTGGTCACCTCAGTCTTTCTGCTGCCTGGATGGCCATCACTGTAGTTTCTATCTCAGCACTAATGAACACAACGTCAGTGTTTAAAGATGAAGGTGCATCAGCTCTCAAATTGTGGTATACAGAAGAGACAAGGATTGGGTCTGAATGTATCTTGAATCCTTGACCCATGTTTCTTTGTCTCTTCTCCTAAAACTCCTGTCTTTGTTCCCATGTTTTTGTGCTTGCCCCTTCTACTGAACCTACAAGATCTCTGGAGAACTCCAGAGTTTTCACCTGCCCCCACTGAATGTGGGAGTTTGGATCCAGCTTGATCTCTGAGGCATTATGAAGGGGACTGTGACTTCTTAAAATCACAGAATGGTTTGGATTGGAAGGGGTCTTTAAAGCTCATCCAGTCCAACCCCCCTGCACTGAGCAGGGCCATCTGCAACTAGAGCAGGGTGCTCAGAGCCCCGGCCAACCTCCCCTGGGATGGGGCCAGGGATGGGGCAGCCACCACCTCTCTGGGCAGCCTGGGCCAGCCTCTCACCACCCTCAGTGTCAACAATTTCTTCCATCTAGTCTGAACCTCTCCTCTTCTAGTTTCAAACCATCATCCCTTGTCCTGTCACAACAGGGCCTGATAAAACGTTTTTCACCGTCTTTCT
Organism: Ceryle rudis; assembly: GCA_033439905.1. NCBI lineage: Eukaryota > Metazoa > Chordata > Aves > Coraciiformes > Cerylidae > Ceryle > Ceryle rudis. The sequence continues at coordinate 39,692 of JAAGNO010013811.1, read as the reverse complement.
GCCAGGCCCCGTCAAGTCCTGAAAGGCCCCCAGAAGGTCTCCCCAAGAGCCTTCTCTTCTCCGCGCTGAATAACCCCAACTGTCTCAGCCCAGCCTCCCAGCAGAGGGGTTCCAGCCCTCTGATGATTTTTGTGTCCTTCCTCTGGCCCCCCTCCAACAGGTCCACATCCTTCTCGTGCTGAGGACTCCAGAGACTCATTTCCATTTGTAGACACAGAGACATTAGTAACATAAGGGACATGATAATACATAAGGATGGAGTGATGCCTTGTAGAGGTACTTCAGCTACTAGTAAACCCCAGAACTGAATAGCTGGTCTTTTATTGCGCAGTGGGTGATGGATGCCACAACCATCTGGTGTGGAAAGTTGGGAATTGCTTGTGTGGTTTACAGAGTAAGTTAAGCTGATATAGCCATTGTAGCTCAGCTGCTTGAGTAGTATATAGGATAGTATAAAATGCAATGGTGTAGCCCACAATGCATTCAGTCACCTGGGGTTTCCCAGCTAAAACAGGCACCATGAAGATCTGAGCTTGCTCGAGTTGACCTCAGCTCATGCAAAAGACTTAGCTGCAGTATTTCTTATTCTCCATCAGAAACTCTGGCCAAGCCTTCTGTAGCAAGAGTCCTGAACATCTAGATGTATCTGCATTTGTTTTGACACCCACAGCACACTCAGGGTGGCAGCTGATGCAGATAGGATATGCCAAATCCCATTCCAGAGTCAGGAAGGGATCTATTTGGATACAAGAGAATTTTGCTCCCATCTTTCCTTTACAGCAGAATATTAGGGGGAGGAATGGTGGTTTGTTCTCTTCATCTTGAGTGGCCAGGGTACTCTGTCTTCTCCAAGCTCAGTCCAGCAGAGCTGCTTCAGCTCAGACTTTTACAGTTGCTCTGCAAAGGGTGTGCAAAGTAAGACAGAGAGGGAGGGGGAACCCAAGCCCCAGCAGCAAACATCACACTACTGCAGTTTACATGTGTAAATGTAAATCTTCACAAGGATTGTAGTAGGTGGAAAGAGATCTGTTCCCACCTAAGGTGCAGGCCATGCCCTGGAGGTGCCTCTCTGGTTGCTGGCCACTGAAAAGCCTAGATGGCCACTGGGGTGATACAGCTGGTTTAACAGAGCCAAGTCAGCTTTATTGACCCACACTGAACATCCCTTCTCCTCGCTGGCGAGTGAAAATCCATATGCAGCTGTCACTCCTGTTTATAGTATTTGTGGAGAACTGTCAGCTGCCCTGTGAGGATGATTTTCCACCTGCCTTGTTGATCTCATGCAGAACAAACCAAGTATAATCATGGCCTTGAATTCAATAATAATAAAAAAAATTAAAACCACACTGACACACTGCGAGATCCACTGACTCGGCGTTCTGCAGAGACAACCTTTGGAAAGTTAATGCAAGACCGCATGAGATTGGAAGGTCAGCCTGAAGATTAAACAAAAACAACTTGTGCATGAAAGGCTTGGCAAGGTAAAAAGACACTCTCCTATAAAGACTCAGATGCAGATTTCTTAAATTGGATATGTATACAAATGCTGTTCACAATGTGACAGCAAAGCCTGGAAAACATTGTTTCGCCTCTGCGATCTTGAAAGATACTGAGCTCAAAATGCTGCAGAGCTGCTGCCTCTGCCTCACTGAGCACCCGCAGTTCTGAAATTTTCATAGCTTGAACTTTTACCTGTCTCAGATACAGAAACCGAAACCACATCCAGATTTAGCAGCATAAATAGCACAATGTACTAAAACACCCTCAAAACGCACACGCGCTTCCACGGAGGGATTTGGTTATGCCAAACCATCAGGGAGCTGCCTTAGTTTCCCTGTCAGGAGACACTATGTGCAGTCTCATCTGCAGTGAGCTCATGAAGGAGGGTTCGGCTACCCCATTTATCTTGTATTTGCTGCAGGCTGATGGGATGCCTGTAGAAAGTGATCACAGCTCAGCTGATGCATGGTGAATTTTTACCCATAGGTCATTCTGCAAACATAAAGAAGCATGGCTTGTCTCAGGAAAAGGAGAAGAAGAGGCAAAAGCCACAAGAATTTGTGCTCATCAGTCAAGTAGTGTGCAGGCTGTAGGATTACTGTGCAGACTCAGTGTGGCTGTCAGTCATTCACTAAGGTTTCCTGAACCCTGGTGTCTGATCATGCCTGACATCTTCATTAGCCACAACAGGACATAGTCCACTTTCCTCGAGGTAAAAAGGTATTTGGTATCCCATGTAGGGTGTTGAGGACGGTGTAGGTGGCTAGTTAACATCACTCAGCCAGTGGAAGACAATCACTGAATCATTTTGGTTGGTAGAAATATTTAAGATCATCATATTCAACCATTAACACAGCACTGCCAAGTCCACCATTAAACCGTGTCCCTCCGCATCACACCTACACATCTTTCAAATACCTCCAGGGATCAGGACTCTATCCCTGCCCTTTTGGGGTTTAACCTCTGCTGGCAGCCAAAAACCACACAGCTGCTCATCCACCCCTTCCCCACTACACGCCCCCCCTCCTGTGGAATGGGAAGGGGAAGCAGTAGGAATAAAAAAGGTGAGACCCTGGGGGCTGAGGTAAGGACAGTTTTACAAAACAACACAGAGAGAGAAGAAAAACCCAGCACTAATGATAGCACTGATGAAATGAGAGACAAAAATGAGAAATACAAGCCAGGAAGGCTCTACCAGTACTCAAGACACCAACTTACCATGCTCCAGACACACTAAAGCTACACACTGAAGCAAGTCATAAACAGGCAGTCCTGCCTGATGCCAGTTCTCCCCTTATATAGGGGCAGGACTCAGTATGGTATCAACTCTCCCATTGGTTGGTTCAGTTGTTCGTCGCAGCCCCTCCAACTGCTTGGGCCAGCAGCTGCTGGTGATAATCAACCCAAACCCAGCCCAGGACACCTGGCAGCTTGGTGTCACAGTTTAGAGTCCGGGTGGCCCCTTAGACCTGTAACAGATGCTCTCTGTTAACCCCCCTCCCTCCCCAAAGGGAAAGAGAAAGGGAATAAAGGAGAGAGACTCAGCCAGTAGAAAAGGGAACTGGAACAGCTTGAATGAGAATAATAATAGTAAAAATGGAATATATACAAACCCAGCAGGGAACCTAAGCTGTCCTGATGCTGTGGAATGGGCACTGGGGGAGTCCCAGTCTGGGCCCAGCAGCAGTTGGGAGCTGTGTTCAGGGGCTGGATTCTGGTGCTGGATTCAGGAACACACTGATCAGGATCGAAGGCAGAACAGACAGAGACCCCCTCGGATGCTCCAAGTTAGAAACCAGAAGAGGAGCTGAACCAAGATGAGCAAAGCTGGCAAAGTGGGCCAAGAGGACAAAGAGAGGGGAGAGCCTCCTGATCCCTCAGCTTTACACCCAATATGCCGTCTATGGGCTGGGATCTCTCGCTGGTCAGTTTGGGGTCCCCTGTCCTGGCCACTTCTCCCTGCAGGCGCCACATTTCACTTTCTGTATCCCCAACATGGTGCAGAAGATCCACCAGTGCCCTTGGTCTGCACCCAACCCTTGGCACTAACTCTAAACATGGGGTGTTACTGCTGCTGGGAGCAGACACTGTCTGCAAAACCAGGCTGGTAACTTTAGAAAGTGCAGTTAGAAGAACTGAGCTGAAAAGTAAAATCACTGAACAGAATTAGTTCTGTTCTCACTCAAACCAGGACACCTGTTCCAGGGCTTGACAACCCTTTCAGGGCAGAAATTTGTCTTACTATCCAATCTAAACCTCCCCTGGTGCAACTTGAGGCCATTTCCTCTTGTCCTGTCTAATAAGCTAAGGAGCCACAGCTCAAGACAATTCAAGGGCTTCTCCCCTCCCATCCATCTCGCCTGTCATCTGCTTCTGGACGTGCTATTTTTCATAGCAGGTTTGTAGCCCTGTGACCACAACAATTTTTGCCCTTTAATTGCACTTCCCTGCATAATAACTCCTTGCTGGTGGCTTGGCTGTCTTCAGACATCTTCAACATATCATGGTCCAAAGCTAGAATTGGAACAGAGCATGGGGAAGCAGGGAAAAGATGCCTTAGTTACTCACACAGTCCACAGCAGAGGTACAGAAGATCTGCTGACTCTTGCTGTTGAATGATCTAAGCTTTGTAATTTCAAGTTACACACGGAGGTAGTTCTCAGTGCCAAAGGTACTTCTGATGAGGTTTGGAATGGATTTATTTACCAATGTGATGACTAATTTTCATTTACAAATGTTGGCTTCTCTTGATACATGTTGAATCGGACATGGATGTGTCCAAGGCTTTTAAGATATTTTGGCAGCTGTTGGCCATTGGTCAGTCAATTCAGTGCTGGCCCAGCTCTTCCTGAGGATGCTGTCAGCAGTTCCTAGTCCTGAAGAGGTCCTGGAGTGTTCACTACATGTTGCCTGTGCTCCTTTTTGCCTGTGCTCCTTGCCTTCAAGGGGGCAGGGAAATCATAGGGGCACATGATGAATTCAAAGCTGCTAGAAAAGACCCTGTGGCTGTGTCTGGAAACCCTCTGCCTCACTGTCCTCTAGGACCTGGTCACTGTTTTGGTCACTTATTGAAACCAACAGAAAGCAGATACTACCAATGGATGTGTCTACAAAGTCTGAACACAGGACCACATTTTGAGATGTTTTTTTCAGCAAGGAACAATTACCAAAATCTAGCCTGGCATCTTGCAGGATTTGAGCAAGTCCTCTTAGTGATCCTTTATATTTATTAATCCCAAGCTAGAGTAGATAATTTTGAAGGACTGTCTTTGTTAAGATGGTAGTATGTTCTTCTTAGAATATTTTCTTGCCTCAAACATTTTCAGCTCCTAGATGGGACAGTTTCAAACCAGCAATCCATTTCATTTTGCCCATCACAAAGCTGTGACTACTTGCACAGCCACAGTCCTGCACTGATCTTCTCCTGGGGGGAGTTCCGAGGCCCTGAATCAAGCCAAAGAGAACTTTTGGGAAAATCCATTAATTTAGTTTTTATTCCTTTGTTTAAAGCTGGTCATTTTTATTTATTTTTTAAAATCTTTTGTTCGATTTATATTCCATGCTTCTGCATTAATTAATGAAATTAATTTTCTCTGGATTAGAAAAGAGTCTGCTAGCCAAGGAAAAGCATTGTAGTTGAGGGAGGTCCTTCCCTTCTGGCACAATTCAGGTTTTAAACCAGCGATCAATGGGTGAAAAGGCATTTTTTTGTCCTTTTAATGAAAGAGTTCCATTTTATTGAAAAATAGCCTGACTTGTAGCAAGAATTGTAATCTAAAGAAATTTAACTCCGCCATAAATGAAGTTATGGAAGTGAGAAATGTGTCGTTTGCAAACCAGCAACAAAACAATAATGAAGGGGAATATATTCTGAGTTAATAGGAAAAGCACAGAGCTCATTTTCTCCACATAAATTATATACATGTATTTATTTATAAAGATATACACCGGGCTGTACGTGTGTTTATTAATGCCTCCTTAACGATGGAAACTAAACTGCACAGATGGGATTTCTGAGAAAACTAGTAATTTTTCACTTAGTACATCAATACTGACATTTTTTGGAGTGCCTGTGAATCTTCTCCAACACTGCATTTCACGCTTTTCACTAGTAAACAGAGGTGTGGGGTTTTTTTTTTTTCTTTTGTGGCAAAAAACATTCCCTTTTCATCATTTTCTTTCAGGAATGCTTCTCTTTTCCCTCCCAGAGAGTGTAACTCTCTGTTTTGATGCTCCCCTTTGCATTTTCATCAAAAATTGAAAGCCACTTTCATCCACGGGTTGAGATTTTTCTCCCAGGCTTTCACTGCTAGTGTGCAAGCTCGATAAAAAGGGTTTGCAGCTTGCTAAGGAAAACAAGCTGCCAGTTCCTTTTAACAGAAATGAAAGCGTCTGAGCAATGCGAAGCTGCTGCTTCCACTCTTTAGTTTTCCTTGAAAAGGAAACGTAAAAGATCTTTGTACGGTGCATTGTTAAAAAACCAGGTTGTTTCATGTTTTAAGAAATACCAAATTGTTTAGGCTGATCTGAGAAAAGAAAAAACAACCAACAACAACAAAAAAAGCCACAGGTTTAAAAGCTGAAATAGTTATATTAGCGCATAATCTTGTAGCAGTGTTACACAGCCTCTGCTGTGTTTTTCTCTCTGCCCTTCTGCTCTAAGGAAAGTCTGATGTGATTCGGGTAAAAAGGCATCTCACGGGATGTATCTAATAAAAACGCTGGAGAATTTTTAGAAATTAATTCCCAGAAACCAAGGAGTGAGGGCCACCATTAGAAATTCAGTGAAGTATGATCTGCAGACTGTAAAGAAACATAGTGCATCTGTTTAGAAAAAAAAAACAAACCCTGTTTTTAGGAAACTGCTGATTCTTAAATTATTCCGGTTCAAAGCATGGGGGATACTGATGGAATTAACATCCTCTCTAGAGCAAGACCACAGTCCTGTTGTGAGTGTGCTGCAGTGAAGAATGAGCCTCCTTCCCACCCTCAAAGGCTGGAGTGCAGCAAAGTAAGAGGAGAACTGGCATGTGCTGGCGATGTGAGGAATCATGGAATCATAGAACGGTTTGAGTTGGAAGGGGCGTTCAAGATCATCTCGTTCCAACCCCCCTGCCACGGGCAGGGACACCTCCCACCAGAGCAGGTTGTTCAGAGCCCCATCCAGCCTGGGCTTGAACACATCCAGTGATGGAGCATCCACAGCTTCTCTGGGCAACCTGTCTGAGCATCTTATGACCCTCACAGTGAAACACTTCTTCCTAATTTCTAATATAAATCTACTGTCTTCCAGTTTGAAGCCATCACCCCTCATCCTATAACTACAAGTCCTTGCAAAAAGTCCCTCCTCAGCTTTCTTGTAGGCCCTTTTCAGGTACTGGAGGAACTCAAGAAGGTGTTCCCAAAGCCTTTTCTTCTGCAGGCTGAACACACCCAACTCTCTCAGCCTGTCCTTATAGCAGAGATATTCCATCCCTCAGATCATCTTTGTGGCACTTCCCCGTCTGGAATTCCCCTGTCTGGAAAGCTGTCCACCCAAAACCAACTCAGCTCTGAGACACCCAAGGTCATCTACACCTTGACCACAGGGAACAAGGAGATGTTTGGTTTTGTCTCCTGTGTCAAGCAGGAGATATGGGCCAGCCTAGGAAAAGAAAGAAACTCCTTCCAAAAATATTCATCCTTCTCTAAAACTTGCTCATTTTTGCAGACCAACTCATCCCTCCACCCAGAAAAAAGTTTGTGAGCCTTGGAGGAAAAATGCAAAGAAAGAAATAGGGTTGATATTATTTTTATTGTATTACTTTCTTGTCGAATTAAAGACTTTCAGCTTTGCAAAGCCAAGAACTTGAAAAAAAAAAAAATAAAATCCAACAACGCGACAATCTGAGCATTTAAAACCAGTAATTTAAATGAACAAATCCTGGTATTTTGAGATGATGATTCAGTCGAACACGTTTATAAGGTTCCATGCATTGGTCATGTAGCATTTAACTGTGAGGAATTTCAGTGATGGATTTAAGTTTTTAGGCAATTTTCAGGGAAGTCTGAAGGTTTAAGGTTCACCATGGGGTTAGATATCAAAACTACATTCCATTCCATTTGCAATGTAATCTGCTGCAGCTTCACACGATTTGGATGAGGGTAACAGCAACAGAGGTGGAGCACCCTCAACATGGGTCCCTTTTTAACCACCCCTTTTTTTCCCCCTCAGCTTGGCTTTTATAACTGCTGGTTCCTTAGCATGAATCCCTTGAAGGTCCAGGCTAGAGTCAGTCAGTCTGTCCTGCAGTGGCTGTAACTCAGAGGCTGGAGTAGAGCATAAGCCCACTTGTGTCCTGCAGCAAAATCAGGTGTATCTGGATCTTTAAAGGAAATCCAGCAAAAGAGCACAGCCCCATGTCTAGCTGAATGCAAATGAACAAAACTCAAGCAGACAACTAAGTTCAGCTTGGTCAAGGTGAGGAGAAGCAGCTAAACAGGCATGGTGAGGAGAAAGAAGCAGACCCTGTCCTCCTGGTGCTGCTGTCCCTGAAACCAACGACAAAAACCTCCCAGATTTCATGGGAAGCTTCCCCTCCTCGAAGCTCCTACAAAAAAACCTCCATCTCGAGGAGGAGGATGAGTATGCTCAGTAAGAAGGCTTCAAATGCAGCATTAGTTCTGTGCCTCATAGGAAGCAAGAAGACAATCACAGCAATATTAAAACTGTTGGTGAAGTGTCTGGAGCTGTCCAACAAATTATCTTCTGCTGCCTCAGCTCTCAGAGACTTCAAAAGTAGAGTAGTTTCAGCGTATACAAACTTTAAAACCACTCTGGATGAAGTCAGAAAGACTCAGTGAAAACATTATTTATCATCCTACAGTGACATAATGAGCTAAATTGCTGATGTAATCAATTCTTTTCTCTTTTAGCTACAAACAGTCGAGTTCTTGGGTGCACAGCTGCAGTCAAATGAAATTTAGTATAGCCACGATGACATTATTTTAAGCTTATTTTATTCGTTTCTTGCCAGATTCCATTTGCTGACGCTTGTTTTTTTTGGTTTTTTGTTTTTTTTTTTTTCTGCAGATGAATCATAATAAAGAGATCTCTATGGAAGCGGAATTTGGAGATAGTGATCTTTATAATAATTGATGTAGGGAGCCAACCCTGAATATAAGAAGTCAACTGCCTGCTCAATTTAACAATTATCTGTTAAGATGGCTTAAATCAGAACCACTCATAGATCAGAAAAGCTTGTTTGGAAGGTCCATTGTCCCTGAATGGGAAGGATGATAACAACATAAGGCTAGAAGAGTCCCTTGGGAAATCAAGTTACTCCAAACTTTAAAAGTCACTGTATCCTAGGTTATAAAGCTACTGAGCTGTATCACAGAATGAGAATCTGGCATGGAGCGCCTGATTTGCAGACCACGCGTACAGGAGGATGCTTGCCACTGAATTCTAGCACTGCTGAATCAGGCCCTAAATAATTCCTGTGTGCAGATTTATTTTTTAAGGCTTATCTGGGAGCTGAGATTTTTCATCAAGGATCATCAGCGCACAGAAATCGTTGAGACTTCCTTCCACGGTAGAGGATGCTGTACCTGCATTCGACTGATTTCCTTCATTTGCAACACTTCTTTCAGGAGACATCACCCTCTTCCACTCAAATCAGCAGCTCCTGAGACTTCTCTGTATAAATCCAACAGCTGGCTGATGGACTAATCCTGAAACTTCACTGTGCGAGTAGTTCAACCTAATAACAACCCAATAAAAGCTGGGATGAAGGCACAGGTGGCACGTACAAGAATAAAAGAGGAGTGCTCCTTTCCTCCGCAGACCGGAACAATGTTTAACCCACCTAATTCGGGCTCTTTTGCCCTCACGAAGATAAACGTCAGCTTTCATTTCTCTCTATTATTTCTTCAGTTTACTTAGTAATTAAAGTCAGTGCACAGCCCGGATCACCTGAGCTCCCTGTCACCTTGAAATCTCGTCGCTTTCTGCAGCATGGAAAGAGCAGCAGAGAAATCAAGAGGCACAGACTTGAGTGATTTGATGTAAATGCCAACCCCTCCAGCTGACTTGTTGATGTGTATGTTGGATATAGCCGCCTGGTGGGTGTGCTGAACTGACTGTTCCAGAATATATTAGAATTGTTAATCATTGCATCTATCAGATCCTACCCCAGATGTATTTTGGAGTTCATTGGTACAGCTTGAAATGAATACTTTGCTCTTGAAGATGTCCAGCTACAGAGCAGTTTAGCAATATATAAGAAAAAATAGAAGAGGAAGGTTATTCTAAAAAGGCAGAGGAAACTAACCCTGGCAGGCTCCCTAGGTGTGGAAGAGGAAATAAAATCCCTACAACCACAGACAAGGCTACCTCAAACATGGCAGGAATTAATTTGATTAAGACAGTTATTAGGCATCAGCAGCAGGTGAGAGAGAAGCAAGCAGAAAAAAAAAGCTGAAGCAACAAAGATCAGACCAGAGTAGGGCGGAAGGAGCAGGAAAAGAAGTCAGCAAATAATTTAAGTTCCCTCTTCCCTTAACTTTTTATGTGAATCATAGAATCACAGAATGCTTTGGGTTGGAAGGGACCTTCAGGATCATCTAGTTCCAACACCTCCCCTAGACCAGGTTGCTCAAAGCCCTGTCCAACCTTGAGCACTTCCAGGAAGGGGCATTCACACCCATCTCTCAGAGAGAGGCCTCAGAAGACCTCAGACCAAGTAGGAAACATCCTCCCCACGCAACTGCCTACAGTAGGCTGCACCAGGGATTTTATACTCCATTGATGGTGCTTAATGGTGCTTGACTGGTCCACCTCAGGCCATCCTCTTAGGAGAAGTGTGCATGGGACGAGGCATTTTGGAGAAGGGTGGATTTCCTCTGCTGGGGTCACCAGCAATTGCTCACCTGGGATGACCAGGGGCAGGCAGTAGCTTGTTGTGTAGAGCTCTGTTGGTGTACTTCAGGAACTCCCAGTGGTTGATGTGGGACTGGAGAGGGAGGTGAGATGTGAAGGGTTAAGTGGGAAATAAAAATATCTGCTAGGACAGAAGCCTTTTAGCCTGAAATTGCCAAACTCAATGAACACTGTCATAGTTCCTCAATTATCATCTCCTGCAGTGTCATCCTCCTCCTCATGCTTTCTTTTTTAATCTCCTTTGCTGTCATTACTGTGACTGATGTAGTCTGGATAACTGCCTGCCCAGGCTAAATTCAAAGCAAACTGGATTGTCCTGCTTGCTTGATGTGATTGCTCCCTGTGTATAGTCACTTAGTGGGATTAAAGGGAAGTAAGAAGAACAGGCATACTCGTTTCAGGCAATGAACCTCAGAAAACTTCATACCTGAGGGATCTTCAAGTTGTTTTGCTTGTCAAGAGACCAGTGGCAGTCAGGAACCAGATTCAGTGTTATGCTAAGACAGATGTGCACAAAACACAGTAAGGATCATGCTGAGCTAGCATTTACCAGCTGGAAGTGAAGAGAGGATGACAGAAAAGAAGCTCAAGACCACCGAAGGATTCTCCTGGACATGACGGGAATGAAATACTTGCTAGCTGGCTGCAGTGAGTGTAACACTGCCAAGGTCCCACCTACCTTGCCATATCACTCTTGGCAATACCCTACCAGAAACCTCTTAACGAGGAGAAAACCCACTGCTCCTTTTGTATCATCTCTCCTCTGGGCAAGAGAAGGTTATAAATACCTTGTATATCTGCAAAGATCAACGTTGACCAGTGCCATGGCAGCAGTTGTGCTTTGATTCTTTCTGCATTCCATCTTTCGAGGCAATTTTATTTAAGTCTTGAAGACATTTTGTACACTTAAAGATGATCTTGGTGGGTCTGACTCAATGCCCACTCAAACTAAATCACCGACCCTTTTAAATGACAGTAAGGAAATGGCATCAGATCACAGGACCAGTGGTTAAACTGAAAGACAATGGCACATTGGACATAGAATCCCAGACTGGTTTGGGTGGGAAGGGACCTTTCAAGGTCATCTGGTCCAACCTCCCTGCACTGAGCAGGGACATCTGCAACTAGAGCAGGGTGCTCAGAGCCTCATCAAGCCTGATCTGGAATGTCTACAGGGATGGGGACTCCACCACACCCCTGGGCAACTCTTTCCAGTGTTCCACCAGCTTGGTTTGGGCAGACTCCTGATGCCAATGGTTGTATACAAAGAGCTCTCCAAAATCATCTTTGGTTCCAAGCCAATATAAGTAAAAACAGAAACTGCTGTAGAAATCAAGTCATTTATCCTGAAGTATTTCTGCATTTCAGCATAGTTAGAAATGGTGTAAGAGACACTCAGCTGGTGATATTCTCATAAGTTACACCGCAATTAGTGCATCGACTCCTGCCTCTTGAGAATCGGACCTGAAATCCACATACAACGGAAAATTTCTACGGAATAAAATATGTCCACAATAAGAGCCTTTCAGAAACTAAGGAAGCAACAAAGCTATTGCTTTCTCCCCGACTCTGGCACAACTAATTAAGCATATTTATCTGACTAAATAGTTTGGTGCATAGCTATGAGATGATCTTGCGTCGTGCTGGCCCTCGGTGGTGGTTTATTTTTAGTCTCCCTTTGCTTGGCTCTGTTATCTCTGTGCAAGAAGCGTAACATTTGCAAGCATGTTCATTTGAATTTTTTACTTTTTTTTTTTTTTTTTTTAGTTTGAGGCAGCCTGCTTTATAGAGCAAGGGTCTTTTTGTGCTACTAGATGTCGATTCCCAGTCTTTTTCTGATGGCTTAGAATAGTGGCTATTTATAAGCTTAACAGAGGAGCTTTGATCAGCTTGACATCTTTGTCTTTTGACAGTCCAACAAATTGCTTCCCAGTTTATAGGTAGTTTGCCCGAACAGCAGCCCAGCGTTGCAGGAACTGCTTGCTCATTACACTCAGGGCTTGTGTATAATAAGCAGTATATTGAAGTTTTCTCCACATGTTGATGTTTCCCATTGCAAATCCAAAGAAGCAGAAATCCCCCTGGGGAATTGCTGACAGATCCGGTTCTCAAATAGAGCTGGGCAAAAACATTTGCAAAGAAAAAATATAAACCCAGAAAAACAACAACAAAGTGCTGAATTTTGACAATTTGCTTGGTAGTGATTCACCGGTGAGTTCTGAATTTTCAACTTTTATTCAGCCAAGGGTGTGCGGTTGGTCTCTGCCCATGAATTGCTTATATAAAGTATTTGCTTTAATGGCACAGTGAACTCTGTCTTTGGTCAGTAAAGAATGCATCATTCAAATTCAGCAGAGCAAAATCCCGACTTCTGCTCTCCTTACAAATGCCAAAAGCAGCAGAGAAATGGAGAGGAAGCTCTAAAGGTGTCTTTTAGCCTTTTCCCCTTCCTTTTCCCCTAACATTTCCTTAATTAAAGCTGATGAATGCCAGTCTAAACAGAAGGATGTGATGAGAAGCAGGGTCTGCATGGAGACTGAACAATAGGAGCAAGAAGAAAAGTTTTGTTACCGGTTCTCTATTTTAATGAGGTTCTGGGGAAAAGAGACATTGAGCCACTTTCTTTTCCTATCTCCTGCAATGAGTGTTCAAGCCCTGTCTTGAGGGAGCAAAAATACCATCTCTGTAGGTTCTCTATGTAGGTTTACAAAGGAGGGGTGCATTTTTTGACTATTTGAGGGGAATAAATGTCTGCACAGAATTGTGCATGTAAAGTGGAGGATTTATTGATATGCCCTTTCTAACCACATAAGAACATAGAATGATTTGGGTTGGAAAGGACCTTAAAGATCATCTGGTTCCAACCCTCACTTGCAGTGGTTTCGGGGACAGGGCATCGACCACCTCTCTGGCCAACCTGGGCCAGGTTCTCACTAACCTCAGCACCAAAGAAATCTTCCTTATATCTGGTTTAAATCTTGCCTCTTTTGGTTTAAAAACCATCACCCCTTGTCCTGTCCCAACAGGCCCTGCTCAAAAGTCCGTTCCCATCTTTTTGGCAGGTCCCTTGAAGTCCCAAAAGGCTACCAGAAGGTCTCCCTGAAGCCTTCTCCAGGCTGAACAAAACCAGCTCTCTCAGCCTGGCATCCCAGCAGAGGGGTTCCAGCCCTTCTGGGTATCAGAAGTGCTGCCAGCTGCCTGTACATCAGCAGAGGACACAGGGCTCTCGCTGCCATACAACCCTGCCAAATCTTTAGGTGTTGTACCAGTAAGTCCTCAGTGATTATCACCAAAGCACAAGTTTCAAGATTGTATTTACAGAGTCCAAGGAGACAAATTCTCACAGAAGCTCCTTACATAGTGTCAAAGAAATAGTTGCTGCAAAGGAGAAGGTAAATAACTAAATGAACTATGAAAACAGTGTGAGAACTGAAAAGTGATCTTGCAAGAAATATTTCAATACAGAGAGTAACATCCAGATGGCCTGGACTGAAGCAAGTTCCCTTGGCTATTAGAAGAGGCTGGAATGGAAAAGTAAAGTGATCGTGATGGAGGATGCACAAGTGCTGTAAGAGGAAAGAAAAATGAGGAATTTTGAAGAAAATGTTTGAAAACAGCTCAGGAGGGACGGGTTCGGCTACAACCCAACAGCCTGACAGTAACAGCCAGTCCACCTCTCTGAATACAAGGGAAACCACACTCTGCTGAGAGATGGTTTATTAGGCTTTCTGTTTCCAAAGGACTCATGCTACAGGCTGAGACCTGCCTTCCATATGAAAAATATTGTATAATACAAACGTTTTCAATGGGCCAGTTGCAATTCACTTGAGTGAGCCACAATTCTAAGGAATTTTAAGCATGTGCAGAAGGGATTCATTAAAATGCAGATGTTCTAATCTAATGGTACAAGTACAAGAAGCCAGTGGTAGAATAATAGAATTGTTTTGATTGGAAAAGACCTTCGAGATCGCCAGGTCCAGCCGTTCCCCCAGCACTGCCAGGGCACCACTGACCCATGGCCCTCAGCACCACAGCTCCACGGGGGGCTTGG
>JAAGNO010013810.1:10610-33500 GCA_033439905.1 Ceryle rudis | reverse complement strand
CATTGTTACTGGCCCACCATTTTTACTCTTCAGGGGGGGTATGTTTTCTTTAACCTTCCTTTTTTCATTGACATACCCATAGAATCCCTTCTTATTATTCTTTACATCCCTTGTCAAGTTCAGCTCCAACATTGCCTTGGCCCTCCTGGCTTCATCCCTACACGATCGGGCAGCAACCCTATACTCTTTCCAGGGTACCTGTCCCTGCTTCCACCGCCTGTGAAGCTCCTTCTCCTTATGAGTAGCTCTACTCTGGTCCCCAAATAGCCACTAGTGCTTGAGGCATATTAGATATACTTCCTGAATGACGACCTTTGATTTAACTTCATATCGAATGAATTTAATTCATGTGCTCCAAGGTGTGCCCCACAGTGCAAACCAAAGATAAAATAGAGGTGATTAGGAGATTTGTTTCAAAGTGTGCTCCTGTTTTGAATTAAAACACTAATGTAGATACGCCCTGAAACAGATTATTAAAAGAAAATATAGCAACCCTCAAAGTAGTCCTTCCAGTCCTCCCTCAGGTCTCCCAGTCCCTGCTGCTCTTTACAACTCTCAGACTGAATGAGTGTCTTGACACCCAAGTAAATACCTTAACTCATGAACCACATTATCATCCTACACTAATATACATATAATCTCAGCCAAATGTTGCACTGAAAAGACTTGTGGCCATTTTTGTTTAGGTTGCAAACAATAACTAGTCTGGGTCTTCCTAACCCTGTCTGGCAATAGTGCTTTGGTACGTTCCTCAGCATTATTTCCAGTGGGGCTGGACATGCAGTCAGCATAGGTTGTTCCCATGGCCTTCTCCACTATTTGCCACATCCTCAGCACTGGCTCTGGGCCACTGGCAGTAGCATCACATGCTGCACAGGTTCACCATTGCCATGTCAGTACAGGAAATTAGCAGAATACAGTATGAAGTAAATGATGCAGCTGATATCCTCACACCATAGCCTAGGCTCACTCCTTGACCCAGGCTCTGCTGCAACTTCCCAGGGTGAGGTTTGACATTTCTGAAGGTGATGTGGATGCCTTCTTGTCACTGTGAAAATATATCTTTTTCTATCATGCCCTAATTGATATTTTCCTCCTCTGTAAGAATAAGCTTTAACTAAAACAGAGGTTTGACTGACCATCTCTGAAGCTATTATTCTTGAAGTTCATCTGGGACTAGATATTTTACAAATCTTCCAGAGTAGGTCACCACAAAATACACTTAATAACTGATGTGTCCGTATGTGTGTCCAGATGCAAAAATTGATCATCACTGCTTGTGACAGCTAGTTGCCCATCCCTGCCTTATGGCTTTTTTGATTGTTCTCTGGCTTTATTCTTCACTCCCCTAGGATTAAAAATACTTAACTAAAAGAAAAGTTAGCTCAGGACTTGATGCTCTTAATAATTAATGCTCTTTGTGAACGCTCTTATTTTTGTGTGAGACAAAGTGTAGAGACAGAAAAAAGTGATCAAGCAGAAATCTAGGAGAATGGTAGTGAGAATGGGCAAAGAACAAGAGAAAGGCAATAGCCCTTTTTCAGAGAGAAGAAGGAGAGTTCATAGGGAAGGCATGAAGAACACAAAGGGGAAAAAAGCAAAAAAGAGACAGAATTAACCAGGAACAGGACTGCAGAGTCAGGATTATTATAGAGAAACGGGAGAATAAGAGGTGTCAGCAGTTTTTTGGAGTGAATGTTTAATATGCGGTTCTGCTGCCTATGCTGCTTTGTTCCTGCCCAGGAGGCAGATTGTTTCAGTGACCACTTCTGAGGAGCCTCATGTACAACTGCCACCTCCTAAATACTACCAGTACATTTCTTGCATGCGCAGGTGTTCACCATGACCACAGTAATCTCAGTACCATACTGTGGAGTAACCTTCGTTCTTAGTGTGCCTTAGAAATAAATTTGATTTTTTTATAAAATTGTGATTTATGTTTTGTATTTATTAAAATAAAACCTGGGGACTTGTGTCCATTAGTATCTGTGCTTCATTTCCAGGTTGCATTTATCCAATTATTGCTTTTTTTCCCCCCTTGAAAGATCTTACACATTTTTTTTTTTAAATCAGTGTTTATTTTCACTATTTACTAAGTGACAGAAAACACAAAACATTGCTTTAGGACAGATTAATACATAGAAGCTTCTTATGAAAACTGGGTGATAAATGATACCATGCATAAGTGAAAGATGAGCTGACAAATCTCAGAATTATAGTGTTTCTCTTTAATGTCTTTGCCACAGCCTGCTCACACATCTTTATTCTTTGAACACAGCGTGGGATCAGACTATCTATTTTTCCTTTCAAGTTGAAACTGGAGATCCATTGAGATGATATATATTCTGCTTACTTGAAAAAGCATTTGTGATTATGATGCATTCAGCTGGGATCTGTTTCTGCAACACCAAGACTATTCTCTCTTCCAGAAAGATTTATTTGAAAGTTAAATAGCAATAAAGTGAAATTGTGATGCAGTCTGAGAACAGTAATAGAGTTCTTTCTTGTGCCTTTAAAAAATATATATATTCAAATGTGTGGAAACAATTATCATTTAAAGTAATCTCTCTGTGATGACTAGAAGGGAACAAATTGCAAAAGAAATTCAGTAGTTTCACAGAATAAAGGCTCAGCTGGGTTCATTTCAAAGCTCAGGAGGTGTACTTGCTAAATGGAAGACAGATTTGGTGCAGTGCTTGCAAAACAGGAGAGTGTAAGGGGACATGTCTGCCATTTGCATTTCTTCCTCACACTCCTGCCAGGTGGCACCATGGGCACCAACCTCATCCACAAGGGCAGGTCTGGGAGCATGCAGCCTCATGCTGGGTGGAAGGGATAGCTTCAGAAACCAGAGCTCCCCTTTCCTTCCGAAGGACAGGGCACAAAGCAGCATGGGGTACCCTGAACAATTTTGAGCCCACTGGCTGAAAGGGTCCCATGAAATTAAAGAATCATTGAGTGAAGCTGGCTCCTAGCTGTCTCTGCTATGGTGGGAAGGCAGGGGCACCTGGCAGGGACTGGGGGTTTATCTGAGCCATTCTGTCCAGGACTGGTGGACAGAGAGAGGCAAGGTTACTATTGTGCCACCTGTACTGGGTCTGGCTGGGATGGAGTCATCTTTCCCCATGGCTGCCCCTACAGTGATGTGCTTTGTATTTGTGCTCAGCAATAACAGCTAAGGGCAAGGGGGGGTGGGGTGGGTGAGGCATTCATTATTAAGGTGTTTGTCTTCTGAACAGCCACTATGTGTACCGAGGCCCTACTTTCCAGGAAGCAGTTGGGCATTGACTGCTTGTGTGAAGTAGAGAATAATTATTTTTTTCTTGCTTTGCTTCTACATGTGGCCTTTCATTTTTTTCTTAAACTACCTCTATCCTGACTCACGAGTTTTCCTTCTTATTTTCTCTCCCTGTCCTCCTGAGGGGGAGTGATAGAGAGGCTTGGTGGGCATCTGATGGCCAGGCAAGGTCAACCCACCACACTGTCTCTCCTTCCCTCTCCTGTTCCTCTCATGGAGGACTGTTCTCACTGACAGAGAAGGTCAAAGCAAACTAAAAATGATTAAACCTTTAGGCATGTTTAACCCACAAAAGCCTTGAGTTTGGCCTAACAACAGTCCATTTAGTCCAGCATGTGAAGACAGACTCAGGAACAGTGTACCTTACTTATCCTTATTCAAGGAAGGACTGCTGAGAAGAAAGGAGGAAAAGGCAGACACCAAGAATCATTGTGGAGGGGTCAGGGAAGGATGAAAGTACACTGACAGTCCAGAGCAGGGATTCCCAGCATGGGTGTAGCTCTATTAGAGAATTACAGCTACCCTGAGAGACCCTTCCAGCATGGGGATGCTTTCAGAAGAGAAAAGCAAAGATGCAGAGTTAAAGGATTGGTGTTCTGTGAGTATTTTGTAGCTGCAGCCCCAGTCTGGGCTTTTATTAGAGAGTGTCACTCATAACTGCAGCAGTCAGGAAACCTGCTGTGTGGGAAAGGTCTAATTAACACTGAATCACCCATCCCCTGCTCACCACCATACTGCTGATACAGCTAGTGGGCAACAATGAACAGCTCAGCATAGGTGGCTCTCTTTTATTAGCTAACTGCAGGCTACTGAAAGGAAGGCAGGAAAAGAAAAGAAAAGAGTGCACCAGCTGAGAATTAAGCCAGAAACATGGACTGAAGATGGGGTTGGAAAATAGCAGTACTTCCATAGTTAAGAGGGTAAATACCTGTTCATTCCAACACTGGAGAAGTGCAGACAAACTCTCACTGTTCCCTCTCAGCTGAGTCATTGCTTTCAGTGCTGGGTGTTAAATGAATAACTCCTCCCATTTTCCACTTTGTTATAATCTGGAGTTGTGTTTTCAGCTCTTTTTTAACCTGTGTAGAGAAACACTGATGAGCATGAGCTGGTCTGTTTGCAGAAAGTATACTCCTGACACCAACACTCCCATTGGAATGATGCCAGAGATGTGTCTGGGGAAACACGGAGTATGGACTGGTTTAATTAGAAGCAGTGCACAGTATGGAGAAGGCACCTGCAGGGAAAGAAAGGCCAAGTCTACATTCACTTTGTGGTCTGGAATAGTGGAGCCATTCTGAGACAGATTTCCCAATCATGACCATTTACAGCGGGTGTTGGTTCAATCCTCAAAGTGGTTTTGGATAACATGAACTATATTGGTGCCTCTCCTTCAGGCAAGCATCAGTGGAACTCAAGTCCCTAATGGCAACATGCAAGTCTGAATTAAAGACTGCTCCTAGCTCTGACCCATGTGCAGAGTGGAGTTTAGGATCAGAGCCTTAGTAGAATAAGCCAAAGTAGACCATTCAGACTGATGATGGAGTAGAAGTCATGGCCTCAGCACCAATGTCTAAATCTGTGGATTCACTCCTATTGCTCTTAACTTCTTGTTAATGTGAACATAGGCAAAATGTTAAATTTTACCTTAAAAAAGAGAAATATTGTTTAATTGTAGAAAATAGTTATTAGGATGACAAATGAGGGTCAAAACCCCCACTTTTTATCAGTTTTGTCTAATGCTGTTCAAGATCATGAATTATTTCCATCCAAAATTACTATTCTACATTATTATTTTCCTCCTACTTTAAGCAAGAATGTAATCAGAATATTTCACCACAATTTTCAGGTACAGAAGCAGAGGCTTCCTTGGTGCAGTGACAGAGACAAAGGGACCCTCACTCATGTTTTTTGTACAACTTTGACATAACTGTGCTTTGGCAACCAGAACACAAGATATGTCTAAAAGCAAAACTAGAAGATGCACTTCTGTCCACCATTCCAGATAGAGCTGCTATAGTGAGTCTTCATCAGGAGACCAGAAAGGCTGACTTGAACTCAGTGGGAACTCCTGGGTATGTGAAAGTGATGGAAAGTTCAGTGGCTGAAATTTGGTTGTTTTTCTGATTTGTTGAAAGAAAAATTCTCTGACAACTGGGAGGAAGAGCTACAGAAGTATTACACTACTGTTTATGAAATTAAAAGCTGTACAGCATGCTCTCTTACTGGGTAGTAACAAAATGTATATGTTTCCTCCATCTGTGAGCTACACACTTGCCTACAAGGAGGGAAATGCAGACCCACCAGCTAGGTGTCTTTAACCACAACAAGTCCAAGAGATGTAAAGTTTCTATTTCCCTCCTGTTGTTCCTTTGGGAGGCTGAGAAATGTAAGGAAGGGAAAAAGGCAATGACCACAAGCAGTAAGTGTTGTATATCTAACCTGACTGAATGAAGTGAGAGCAGCTGTGTCCCCCAACAGGACATGCCTACATTGGGGTGCTCAGCTTCAAAGTGCATGTGAAAAAGAGGATCTCCTTGATTTGCCTGTCCTATTTGAAATTAGGAATATTTCTAATGGGACCCATCAGGTAATAACAATTAATTCAGTCAAGTCTCATTTCCACTGCTTTGAGGAAGAGAATCAGGCTAATTAATTAAAAGAGTTTGGGTCATGATCAAGCCAGAAGACACACAATTAGCTGATTAAATTGACTCAAGACACAGCTGCTTAATGTGTTAAAATAATAGTATGAACCTCAGGGCTGTTTTTAAGAACTGATATAATTTCCTCAACTGCCCAAGCTTCAGTAAAGGACTTCTCAGTCTTTATCTGTGAAAGCAGCATTACCTTCAGCTTACCTGAAAGAAATGATCTCCCTTCAAGTGAACTTGATTGTTGAGTACCCACAGAAATTAGAATGAAGAACCAATAATTGAGGTACTTCTAAAAGATTTGCTTTGGTTACCCATTTTCTGGTAAAACAGAGAAGAAAATAACTCTTCAATATTAAGTTATGCTTTTTGCATTCTGATATTTTCAAAATTTCACTAAGAGAAAATTTCCTCATGAGTCAAATAACACTTCTACAAATTTACAGTCCATTATAAATGGCTTGCTCAAGCCCCAGCCAGAGATGATAGTTTAAAAAGAGCTGAATCAGGTATCAGTTAAGCAGCATAACCACTAATTGTTTGCACTAATTAAGCTGAGTGTTTAATGCTAAAATAATTTCCCAATAAAATACTCCTCTTTTATGCATTAAACACTATATTTGTCCGAAAATTATGTGAAAGAGTAGCTCATAGTAGCTCATGAAATGAGGTACTTTTAAATGAACTGATATTGCAAGTAATTAGACTGCTAGAAGTTTTGTTCTCTGTCTTAAAAGAGTATGAATTTTTACAGTGGTGCTGTGTCAGAAAGATAACATTTTTAGTTTGTCAGCTAAATGATATGAAACAACCTATCTTCAAAAATCAATCCATACAACCCATATTATGCTCAGCTGCTCACCTCAGATAGAAAATATGCAAAGGTTAGAGAAGGACAACAAAGATGATTGAAGTTATAGATCAACTTCATATGAGGAGGAACCAAACCAATTAGGAGTATTCCATGTCCAAAAAGAGGTGACTGAAGTGGATGCAGCAGTTTTTTATAAAAATGCTGATTTTTATAAAAAGATGCTGATTCAGAACAAGCAAAAGGAAATTCTTCTTCTTACATTGCATAATTATATTAGCACGCTCATTGCCTTATGATGTTGTGGATGCTGAAAATACAAGTGGGTTGAAAACACAGTGAGAAAAATTAATGGAAAAAAACCCCAGTAAGAGATGTTAAATACAAAGATACTGCTTATGTGTCTGAACCACAAACTTCTAGAGACTGAAGAACTTATCCGAGTACTGCTACATCCTTGGCCTGTCCTCATAGTGTTTTCTAGGCATGCACGTGTCATCACTGTCAGAGAGAGTATTTGGAGGTAGCTCAACCTTTGGTAAACACAGCTATTCTCAGGTTTTATAATCTGTTAGAGTCAGATCTCTTATTAAATCTACCTGCATATAAGTAACATCTGATAATGTAGGTCTTATGCTTTTGACACTGAGAAGCTACTGGCCTTTTATCCAGGCTGATACAGCTAGAAAATGCAATGGTGGAGCAGAATACTGCACCTCAAAATAACCTAGCAATTCCAAATATATTGAAGACCTCTATGTCTCTTACAAGTGTTGGTGAGTTATTACTTTAGGGAGGAGAGAGGAAGCAGGAGGGCAAAGGAAGGGAGTTTGAAACCTCAATGAGAAAGAAGCTTTCTTGCCTTTCTCATTGCATTACTTAGAGACTCTAACAGTTTTTGAATCATGTGATGGAGGCTGCAACAATCTATGTTGGAAAATTACTATATTTCTAGCCTAGATTTTTGGTTATTTGGTTATCAGAGCACTGCACCATACCGTTCTTTTGGTTTTTTGAGAAGAGTAAGCTCTTCAGCAGCCATAATTCTTTGAATCTTTATTATATCCAGCACTTGGATTAATAAATTGCCCCTTTCACATGCCACTAAAATCATAATGTATATATATTTCATGTTTTAATACATGAATTTAAAGAAGTTATCAACATAAAGCTCTGTTATTGCCCTGTGGCCAACTGTCCACTCCCAAGTTGTGAAAAAGAGAGCTCTTTCACATTATAGAAACACTAAATATGTGGAACACATTTTTTTAATAGCCTACTGGGCAGGTTTTGTGTTTCTGTATATTCAGAGGTACTTTACAGAGGAAGCATTAACACTGTCCATTTACTAAGGAGGTCATTGGGTGGCACAGCAGATAAGCTGACTGCCCCCAAGGCTTCCCAACACGCTTGTAGATTGCATCCATCATGTCCTGAAAAATCTGTCAGACCCCAAAGGAACACTTCTGGCAAATGCCTGAGTGTGAGCATCCATCTCTAAGTGTTTCTCTGCAAGACATCCCAGTGATGATGCTCTACCCAAGAAATTTAGGACAATTTATTTACATCTGAAGCTACACTACTTCTGCATACCTAAAGATGGAAGCTGGTGTGAATCTATGAGGCAATGGCCTGTGCCTGATATGAAATGACAGCCCCAGGGGAAAAGTAAACACAGGGCCTTAACATAGTTTTCGACACAGCACACTACAATTTCCTGTGCAGTGTTTATGGGTTTCCCAGAATATTTCACTAGAGAGTAAACCACGAAAAGCACGTTACACTGCTCTTGTGCAAGAGGTTTGACAAAGAGCATGGTAATTGCTGTAAGGAGATGGCTTTGACTTGTAGGAAGACACTCTGACACAGTCTAGTGAGTGTCAGATGGGAGACAGCTCTCACTGCAGTCATTTGTGGACAAGTAACACCTCGCTAACATGGATTGCTCACTGTTTTCTATTAATACCTTGATTTCCAAAGGAAATTCAATTATGTAGCTGCATAATTTGTTGGCCTAGCCATCATCCTCTCTCCTTTTCCCTCTCCAGTACCTTTTTAACTTGACTAACGGAAATGAATTTTAGAAGAGTGGGAGTCTCAAAGGCACAAACTGCTTCTGGAAAACCCACATCCAGGTAGAGGGAAAATCAGATTTGCATTCTCCTTGAACCTGTGCTGCCTTGCAGCATTTGGATGACCTGTCAGGGCCCACCTACCAACCCACCGGCAGGGCCCTGATCCCTCTGGACCAGTCCCAGTGCTGTTTCCTCCTCCTCAGTGTGGGCATCCTATGGGGAGTAGGGGAGTGACGGGGGGAAAGTCAAGGGGGTACCATTACTGCAAGATGAGTGGAAGCAGGGGGACTCTGCTGCTCATCTGAAACAAATCTTTTATCCCATGGAGCTTTATTAACTAACGGTGACAGCTACAAATCAGAAAAACTGCAGAAGTCTGAATAAAGTCTTAGGTGTTGTTTCACACATAACAATGTAACAATGTAAGTCCTCAGATGCTTCCTGTGGCTTTCCTTGACAGCATCATTTTCCCTTTCATATTTTGTGTGTCTTTTACATTTATTTTTTTTTCCTATGGATTTAACAGTCCATAAACTCAATTTCCTCTTGAAGGACACACTATAATCCTATCAGCAAAAGGAAAAAGATGGGAAAATGAGTAAGAGTTATTCCCTTCCTCAGTCCTGGGCAGACTGGTAAGCAATGAGGAATAGCAAAGACCATACACACATCCTAAGTATATTGCAGAGCCCTGAATGTTAACAAGCAGTTTGCAACAAAAATAGAAAAGAAGTTTTGGTTCAATCTCATTTTCTGTGTTCGAGCTTATAAATTTCATTTAATAGAGAATGATTTTCACTATGAATTTTATTTCCTCCTAAAAGAAAATTAAGAACCATTATCAGGGAAAAATTATTTAGTCTTTTGAGAGATCTAGTTATGTTGCAGGGCTCAGCTGCAAAATTATTATAAAAGTCCCTGGGAGATTCTTTCCATGCAGTATGGAAAAACACCACTTAGCAGTCAAGACTCCTACAATATAATTTAAAATAAACCCTTGGAGATACCTAAGTAAAAATATAGCAAGTTCCTATTTCTTTTGCTGGATGCACACTAGAAGTTTTTGACAAGCAAACTGAATACTTACATGAATGGTTGTGCTCTTCAGAAGCTTCCTTATCAAACCTGCTATTCTTTGATGTTATGTGAATATTTTGAATAAAGTATGTTCTGCAAATAGTGTTCAACAGGGGCTAGTTAAATGAGGATCTGCAGGTTAATTGCTGGAAATTACCTGCAGAACTGTCTTGGTTTTTTTTCCTCAGTTCATTCAACATTATTCTGAAAGTAGGAAACACACAGAAAGGCAAGCCCAACCATGGCCCTCTTGACATAGATAGTAACATTACAAATTCATGTAGTTCACAGAACAAGATGTTTGTGCATGAATCCATCCTACAGTTTTATGGGAAATGCTTTGTCTGAATCTAGTTGGTTATGTTTGGTTGCTTGGTTGGTTTTGTGTGGGTTTTTTTGGTGTTCTTGTTTGTTTGTGTTTGTTTGTGTTTTGTTTGTTTTTTGCAACCTGTTTGTTTTTTGCAACTTGTTTTTTGCAACCTGAAGACCCAAAACCAAAACCAACCAACCAAACAGAAAGAAATATTTTGATGTAAGATTTTTTTTTTCAGTTGGCTTCCTTAATAATTTGTTTACTCTTGTATCAGTTTAGGTTCCTGTAATACTTTACTTTCTAGACACCATACTAAATCAACACCCTTTTTGTGATCTTCTCCCTTGCTAACATCTTCCTTTGCTCCATAGAGTCTGACAATACTGCTCCTTAGAACACCCTAATTCAGGAGAAAAATTATGCTAGAGTTTCCAGCGTGATTGTTGTTTGAAGACTGATGTTTCTGACCAGTATGTTGGTAACTTGTCCACTTTACTAGATGCACTGATAGGCTTTTGGTGCTCCTAAAAATATCAAGGTTTTCCTGGTCGTAGATTTTACTCCTGCAGGTGGCTGTCCCACTGGAGGAGCATCATGCACTCTGAGCTCCTGCATGACACCAGGACACCTTTGCACCATCCTTTGCATACTAAGCCCATGCATCAAACTTGAATCATGGCAGTATAGGAAGAAGGAATTTAGGGTGTAATTCATTTTGTCTGACTGGTGGTACCTACAGAACAAAGTTTCACAGACAAATCAGTTGACCAAAACTGCAGAAATGTATGCCCAGACAGTGGCAGGCTGTATTAACAACTGCACAAAATCCAGATAATGCTGCAGGAGTATCACAGTGCTCTCCACAGCTGAAATGTTGACTTCAGAGTAACCCTTCTCCTCCATGGCTCAAGGCCAAAGGTAGAAAAACCTACCTATGGTCCATCAGCTTATCCCCTGGATCCTTCACCAACCTACAGACTTGTGCCTTTTCATTGTGAAAAGGAACTTCTATTATGTGATTTTACAGGTGGGAAATGAGGGGACTGAAAATGGTATCCACGGCACATAATTTGAATATTGCACTACCCATGCAGTCACAGTACTGCTCCACAGGCACTTGGGGGGTAATTCCTCCAGGGCAGACACCTCTGGGAGGGGTCCCCTCCTCTCTTTGTGTGCTCTGGAGGGAAGTACAGGTGTGACAGATGAATTTCAAATGTTTAAAAGAGATGATTCCTCTTCTGAGTGACAGTATCCAAGAGTGTACAGAAAGTCCAGAATGGAATAGCAGCAAACCTGAAAATTGAATGCCAGTCCGGTGCTTTTGTACATAGATGGCATGATACTCATACAAAAAGAAAATAACAGTCTACTGAAAGATGTTCTTGTCAAAAATAATATTCATGCAAGACACTTATGTGGTATGTAATGAAGAGTGAAATGCTAGAAATTAACAAAATTGGGCATTGAAGGGAAGAACAAAGGGATGTATATCTTTGTGGCTGTCACTTTGCTTGACAGCCACAGCCTGTCTCCTCTGTCTAGTTAAAAATTATGACAAACCATTTATTTTCATCCTTATCTCTAAGCATCTGAGGCAATGTAGAAAGAGGAAAATAATAAATCCAGATCTGATTAGTGGAAATATCGTTTGATGGATCCCTTCCTATGTGAACGAAGACAGAATTCAGCCCATAAAAAAATATTAATCAGAAAGACTGTGTAAAAAAGGACAAACAAAAGACTGAAAGTACTAAAAGTAAAAGCAAAAAAAAAAAAAGCCCATTCAACAACAGTAAAACATTCCAATTAAGCTTCTAAGCTTCTTCCCTAGCTGACCTGAGCTGGCTCACAGCTATATGCCTTCCTATAAGCATCACACTCATAATGAGGGAAGTGTGCTGAGGCGGGGGGGGAGGGTGTGGAGCCCCTGCTAGGACTCCTCATCTTGCTTGGGTTCCTCCTGCTCTTCTTTCTTCTGCTCCTGAGGACTGCCTTCCCATTTATTGTGAATGTTGTACCTTTGCTGTGCTGAATGTAATTTCATATACTTTACATTGGCATTGGTATTGCTGTTTTATTAAATCTATTTCCATTTCAACCCTCATGTCACCTTTTCCCAACCCCCTTCTTGGCTGAGGAGGGGTCACAGGGTGATAAAGCAACTGTTTAGCCTCAGATACAGGCCAAATGTAGAAAACTTCCCTTTGTACACAGTTGAAACTAAATTTAATTTTGTTTACTACTGTGGGATGACAAATCTTTTTCTTTCTTCAGAGCTATGAATTCTCACTTTCTGGATATGAATCATTTGTTTTCATTAATAAAAACAAGCAGATTTCTGCCATCTTAATTGTAGCCAAAATATTATTTTCAGTAACTGCAAATAAGAGGGTATGTTCACTTGTGGACAAATGTGACATGCTTAGGATTTTTAAACTATTAAAGCACTGTATAGAAAAAAGAGAAAATCTGTAAAAGTGATAATCAAACTCAATGTTACTATTCTAAACAAAACTCGGACTTGAATTATTGTAAATATATAATGAGAAGTCATGTTGAAAAGTGAACCCACTAGCTTTCTAGTTTTCCAAATAAACATTATTCAGTGGGTTAAGTTACAGATTAACTTTGAACAAGCTGTACAGCAGCCCAGAGGCACCAGAAAGTTTTAGGGAGACTTCTCCAGGTCACCAGCTGGGCAGTCTCTCCTCAGCATATCTGCCAGTGCTTTACCCATGCTATAAAGAACTCATGCAACAATTTTTTTCCTGTCCCACAGTCAAAATCTTGTTCTGTTTTAACCTCCTACCTGTCTAGATAAGTTTTCTCTCTGACCTTCACATGGGAAGTTGCAGGTTTCAGGAAACTAAAGCATTTCTGAAGGATCTGAGACCTGGAGGGCCACAGGTGCCAGGTGCAGGCAACAGAGCAAACCCAGGAGGATGATCAGCAGCATAGAGCACAGGCTAAAATAGTTTTTAGACAGAGAATAAAAGCTGTCAGGAGAAAACAAAGGCAGAAGCATCTGCACACTGTCTGGCAGGCAAGTCTTGGTCACTTCATGGCAGTCTTTGTATCAGGTTGTAGCAGGCTATTTTCCCACAGTAGGCTACAGCCTATAAGAACAATTCACTTCACTTACCTTCATTGCATATTGCCAGCAAGGTGCTTGGGATCATAGCTTCTCTTGGCATCCACCTTGACAAAAGCCTATTTATTCCTCTCTAAGGAGTTTAACAATGTCCGCAGAAAACGTAAAAGACAGTACAAGCTTTTTGTAAGAGAGCTTTCCTTAACCTTTACTGTACTGGGGATCAAAACACTAGTGTTCAGGAGCTGTGCATTAGGCCACCTTAACATTCTTTGGGACAAGGATGCTAAGTGTCATTTAACAGGCATATGCCAACATCACTGTGTGCTGCCATCCCTTCCTCAAGGCAGAGACACATGCAACATCAGCACTTTAGCAGGGAATGCCCAGGGATCTATCTCTTTGGAGTCAAGAAATCTTACTCACCTTGCTGGTGTGTTGCCTGCTTGCTTTTTCACGTTGCCTGTACTCTTAAGAGAGCTTAGGTCTCCTTGTTTACTTGACCGCTTTTAAGCTTGCTACTTTTTAATTTCCAAAATGCGCGACTCCCACACTGTGCTGTAAAAATCTGATGTTAACTGCAGATTATGCTGTATTCCCTTTTGTACATCAGCCCTTTAAAAAGAGGAATGCTGCCTGATGACTTTTCTTCTTTGGTAGCTGTTTATTGATTTGGAGATTGATAATGTCTGTGTGCTACTCTATCAGGCTCCTTCATGCATATTACCCAAATGCAGTTCACAGCAAAGTAACTATTACCATCCTTCCATGAGCCTATAGCCTGGGATCCATCTCTGTGCAGGCATTACATCCTCTGCAGCCTGTGAACATCCAGCTTGGTATTCATGGGTGAATGGAATAAATACACTGTCGAGGGGCTGAGATGCCCTGCAAGGTTTTTGCAGCCACTGGGAGCAGTGACGGGTCTCTCCTCATCCCACCTGGCCAAGGCCTGGTGAACTTGGGGTGTCCGCTGCCATGGGGGTCACCTTCCCAGGGCAGTTACACAGTCATTGCCAGAAGGCAGTGCACTAACACACATTCCACCTCCTTCCAGTCATACTCAGGGGAAGGGAAAGTCCCAGTCCAGACCTCCATTGCCAGCCAGGACTCACCCCAACAAACAGCAGAAAAGTATCTACTTCGAAAACTACAGACATAACATTTCATGACTCATCAGAGTCCTTTCTAGCTGTATATTCAGATATTCCACTCACAAAGTCTCCATCATTTTCACTTTCTGGATTGCTTTAGGTTGATATAAAACCACTTAAGGTGATGCAAACATGAGGCATGATGCAAACAGCTGCTGCACACAGTCCGTGGAGACTTTAATAAACCCTAATGAAAATGGACAAACCAGGGAAAATGCATCACAATTTTTGGAAACAAGAGAAGTACTTAGAGGGCTGACTGTAAGCAAAACACAAGAGTTCTGCTTGTAACTCAGACAGAGAAAACAGAACCTCTGGGTATTATTTTTACAAAATGATTACTCTTAAATGAAAGCTTTTTGGACAACAATTTTACACTGACTGTAAAATTGAATTGTGATGAGAAAAGGCAAAGGCAAGGTAGAGTACGAACAGGCAAGGCAAGGACAGGGGTTTGATATTCTGTGATACAAATGCAATTATACTTCTCAGTCTATGAGGAATTAGAAGGGAAGAAGAATCGTAAGATCTATATGCAGACAGCTGGTACTCTGGAGTGTGCACGCCTTTTGTGCCTGCTCAATGTGATCATCCAACACGCGTAACTAAAATTGTCCCTGTGTCCTTTCTATTAGCTAAAATACATTTTTATATCAAGCCACAGATCCGTGACGCAGACTAACCTGGTCCTGCTGAAATCACCCAGGTTACTCAGGGAGAAGAAGTTTCAGACTTTCCTCCACTTTTAGCAAATTTTCTCTACTTGAAAATGCATTAAATTTAGTTCAAGGGATGGGAAATAGTTCGGGCCAACATTTATCTTCCAGAGAAGAGTTTATTCATCCTAGTGAAAAAAGGTGAGTCACTACTTTCCTCCATCAGATGATAAGCCACAGACTGTGATGAAAGTCGGTTGGAATTTTGCATCATAGCCACTAACAGTAGCATAATTAAATCTGGTTTAAGTAGGAGGTGGAAGACAAATGCACAGTACAGAAAGTAAGGGCAGGTAAGAAAAAAAAATTAGAATATAAATTGATTTTTATTCTTTAACATATGTGCTACCATAAAAGCAAGTTATTTTCCATTAAGCACTTCATCTCACAAAGCAGAAAACAGCAACAGAGTGCAGACCATGTAGATTTGTTTCTGTATACCAATTTCTGTGCCCTGCCACATGCTTGGATATGTGCTACATGAAGAGAGCCTCAAATGTGCCCCCAGAGTCTGATATCATAAAGGATCTGAAGCAGAACTGTGCTTCCACTGTAGTCCTGCTACGGGAATTTTATTAATGTAGTTAATATGTAAAAATATTCTGCAACAAGCAGGCCTGTTAGCTTCTCAGCCAAGAGTTTCTGGGGTGAGCAGTTGGATAATGACTTTATTTGCAGCAGAAAATGAATTCTTTTTTCCTACCTGTCCTTGTTTGCATGAGAACAGAACTAATTCTGTTCAGTGATTTTACTTTTCAGCTCAGTTCTTCTAACTAACTGCACTGTCTGAAGGTAGCAGCCTGTTTTCCCAGGCAGTGTCTGATTCTAGCAGGGATAACACCCCATGTTTAGAGTTACTACGAAGGACTGGTGTGCAGACCAAGGCCACTGCTGGATCTTGTGTGCCATGTTGCAGGATGCAGATAATAAAAGGCTGCACCTGTGAGGATAAGTGAACAGGACAGGTGACCCTAAACTGACCAACAGGGTGTTGCATCCCATATATGTCATATTCAGTATAAAGCTGAAGGATCATGAGGGTCAAGTTCTCTTCTTCAGTGGCCAGTGACCAAGGAGGACTCTGTCCACTCTTCCTTCAGTCTTGATCCATGTGTTTCTGAATTCAGTTCCAGAATCCAGCTCCTGAACACAGCTCCCATCTGCTGTGGGGCCCAGTCTGGGACATTCCTGGTGCCTGCTTCCCAGCATCAGTAGTGACCATGATGTAATTGCCATCAGGGGGTTGTATATGTTTGTATATATTCCATTTTATTATTATTTTTATTTTCATTACAGCTGTTCTAGTTTCCTTTTCTAATTGCTGAGTCTCTCTCTCTTATTCTCTTTCTCTTCCCTTTTGTGGAGGGAATGGGGTTAACAGAGAGCATCTGTTATAGGTCTATCAGATTGCCCTGACCCTAAACCTTGACACTACCCTATCCTACTGGACCTGTCACTGACAAAGTGTTGTGACTACTGAAATTCTGCAGAAAATCTGGATTAAATTCTCCCTCATTTGGGGAAGTCTCTTCTCATTTTCTAAAAAGTTTAGATGGAAATAGTTACACAAGGACATTTTCTTATCATGGTACAACAATCCTCAAAGCATTTTAATCACCAAGCCCTCTGTTAGGAAGCTCTATTCATTTTTAGTAACTTGGTCTGTTCTACTTTTTCCGTCCCTTGGAAATCCTTGAGAACCTAGGAGTAAACCAGCTTAAGTATTTATTATCTCACTAGGCCCTATCTTCTCTCAGAGTTGGAGAAGTGTCTTGGATGAGAGGAAGGTGCTTTTTCAGGCAATGCTTGAAGCGAGTCATACCAACACAGCAGAGCTCTCCAGGCCCTGGTGACTCAGCCCCTCCAGAAAGAGAACACAGCTTCTCTTTCACTATTTGGCTTTTAATACCACTACACGAGCTAGGAAAGCTTTGACTCATTCTTGTCCCCAAATAACAACCAATAGCTAAAGTGAGAAGCAGACATCTCAGCCCGCAATGGCTAAATCTCATCATTTTCTTTTGCCACAGATCATTTCTGCTCATCCTTCCAGAGCTGAGCATTTCTTCATCATCAGACACTTCATTTTCACTTAGTTATTGCTCAAATTCCATCTGAAATGGAAAAAAAAATATTCCCAAATTTCCTTTGAAACAGAATTTTGGTAGACCTTGAAGCCAATCAAAGAAGCTGGGAGAGAAGAAACAGTCCATGTTTCCAGATACACACGACAAGATATTGTCAAAAGGCTGAGAAACTTTCCTCACAGAACCCCAGGTCCAGAGTAGGCCTGCTTGGACATGTGTGGTCCTTATAGAAGAGGTGTTTGGCTTAGCAAATGAGGCAGGGATCTGCTGGAACTTTGCTTGACCTATAGCAGAAGCTGGCTAAACCTGAAGTGACATTTTGGTCATCTACAGGCGTCTCTAAACTGACCAGCTCAAATTATCATCGCTTTTGCACTTTATGGCTCTATCACCTGTTGTTCCCCTCTCTTCAATCTTCTTTAAAATGAAACTCCAGGTTACTTTGTCATTGCTGTCATCTATTGAAATGTAGTGTATAATATATGAAGAGGCCAAATTCAATAGGCAGTTTCAGAAGCATGTGGTAACCGAAGCAGTACTCACTAAATGTGGCCTGGAAAG
Source organism: Ceryle rudis (assembly GCA_033439905.1). Taxonomy (NCBI): domain Eukaryota; kingdom Metazoa; phylum Chordata; class Aves; order Coraciiformes; family Cerylidae; genus Ceryle; species Ceryle rudis. The sequence continues at coordinate 15,660 of JAAGNO010013810.1, read as the reverse complement.
AGACTAGGGTCATTCATGGGAAGTAAAGAGTTAGGAAATCAGTTGTTTGGGATGAATGGATGTGGAGGGCAGGGAATGGTACAGAAAGCTATGAGTCACTAGCAGTCCTGAGAGAGGCATTGCAGTAAAGTCCTTATTTTCAATCATTTACACAGACAGGAGAACCTGCCAATTTCTTGGAGGAGAATTCTAGTGCTACCTCCAGCCTCTGCAATAAAAATGTTTGCTGAACTCCTGGGAATGGGACAAAATGGTTCAATTTAGCCTAACTGTAGTCTATATGTTCAATGCATAGCCTTATTCAACAGCAGGTCTTAAAAGGCTGATGTACTGAACAGCGGGTGTAAAAGACACTAAGTTACTGTTAAAACCACATTCTACAGCAGTGAAATTCATAGGGAAAAGGGAGAATGAAAAGCACTACAAAAATCAGTGAAGTGGCTGTGAGGCAAACAGCAGAATGGAGAGGAAGTTGCTGCAGGGGACATTCACATGGTACCAAGCTGTGCAACAGTTCCCACAACCACAGCTGAGAAACACTGCTGGCACAAAGTGGTTTGCCCAAGTCTGACAACATCACTCATGTTTGCATGAGCAAATCCATGCACATGCAGCCATAGCCATGACTGCCTTGCCTGAGGGAGGAACTCACAAAAGAGGATGAGATCTAGAGACTACTACATCTCCTAAAAGCAGAACTCAGGGACCATGCTCTCACTCACAGAGCAGAACTTAAGAGCAAGCTATCAAGCCTAAGGAAGTGCTGCAGAAATCTGCTTGTCAAGCAGTCACCTGGAGACAAAATCATAGAATAATAGAACCATAGAATCATAGAATCATAGAATGGTTTGGGTTGGAAGGGACCTTTAAAGCTTTTCTAGTCCAACCCCCTTGCAGTAAACAGGGACATCTTTAACTAGATTGGGGTTCTCAAAGACCTGTCAAAACTGACCTTGAATGTTTCAGGAATGGGCCATCTACAACCTCTCTGGACAACCTGTTGTACTTATATCTACTACAAATCTCCCCTCTTTTAGTTTAAAAACATTAGCCCTTTTCCTGTCACAACAGGCCCTGTTAAAAGACTGTCCCCATCTTTCTTATAGGACCCCTTTAATTACTGAAAGGCCACAATAAGGTGGCCTTGGAGCCTTCTCTTTTCCAGGCTGAACAACCCCAAATATACCAAAGATATCTGGTATTTCAATAGCAAATCTCTTGGGGTGCTTGGGAACACACAGAAACACCCCAGTCTAGTCCTAGGTCCTGCCAAAGTGCTCTTGTGATCTGGGGGAGAATTAGTTAGTCACTGAACTCCACTCCGAGGGAGAGCCTTGTCCAGTAAATGTGCTTTTAAAATGCCTAATAAGCATGAATAGCAGAAGCCACAGTTGCCATGGTGACCTTCCTTCAGACAGATGCTTGAAGGAAGGTCCCAGTTCATAGTAGCCTAGCGGTTTGGAAGAGAAGCTCTTGTCACACCTCTTGATTAAACTAGAGCACAAGGAAAGGTGCAAGATTCAGCAGTTCAGAGGGAGATTAAGGCAGTGTTTATGTAATTTCCTGGTCTCTGGTCCAGTCCTCAGGACTGTTCACACTATTTGGCATATATATATAACACTTTACTGAGAAGTAAAATGTATGTGTCTCAATCGCCAAGATGATTTGCTTGGGTTTTTCATTACAATTAGTAGTCAAATAGGGATTAAAATAGAACAACACAGAAAACAAACAGTCAAAACTTATGATTACAAGCTGTATTGGGTGTGACTGAGCTCGAGTTAATTTTCCCCGTAGCAGCCCTCCCGCTGCTGTGCTTTGCATTGAGAGCTGCAAAGGGTCTGATAACATACCCATGTTGTGGTAACTGCTGAGCAGAGCTTGCACAGCAACAAGGCTATTTTCCCAACATTCCTCCTGCAGTGGGATGGGGTGGACAACACCTTGGGAAGGAACACAACCAGGACAGCTGACCCAAAATGACCAAAGGGATATTCCATACCATGTGATATCAGCTTAACAATTAAAGTTAGAAAAGGCGGGGGTGGGGGGGTTGGGGTGTGCATCTGTTTGTTCTCCAGTCTCTTGGACTGTGTTTGGAGTCCTGATTCCTGAAAAGGGGCCAGATATCACCTGCTGATGGGAAGTAGAGCACAAATCTTTTCTTTTCTTTTGCTTCCACATGCAGGCTTGCTTTGCTTTTCATTAAACTACTCCAGACAAACTCCTGACTTGATCCAGACACTACTTCCCTCTCGTCTCAACTCCCACTTCATTCTCCTTCTTGCCTATTTCCCCCAGCCTCCAGAATGTTCTTCTCCAATCCCTGCAAGGCACAAAGTATTATTCCCATTGGCCTCTTCTCAATAACTAGTTTTGTTGATTTAAAACTAATTATCATTTATTAGTAAACTGAATACCAGTTATCACTTAACTGGTCTTGGTTTGAATCCCCTCTGGCTGAAGAAGAAATTGAGTATGGGTTTTGTGCTTCCTGTTTGCATGCTCTAACCTAGAGAAAATTGTGCACAAAATAAGCCAGACCTTGCTAGGTAGGTAACTCACTTCAGGAAGGTGTCCATGAGCAAGACCTGAGCTTTGGTGATTATAAGAGAGGCTAAATGCTTGGGTAAGGTGACTCCAGGAGAAGATGGATCAAGAATCATACTGTACATAGCAAATTCCATGGCAGCTGTTTGGTATGAAGTTGAGAACCTTGAGGGAGTCCAGTGCTCACCAGGGACTGCTGAAAAGTCCTAGACATTTAAAGTTAGTTGCAGAATGCTGCTGGATCAGAGTTTGTAGATGTTGGGTACCTCAATCCTGGGCTCAGAGGCATGTAGAATATGCAACTGTACTCTTTACAGATATGAAAGAAGAGATGGCAAAGGGAAGAAAAAAGGCAAAAAATTAGAATGGAGACAGGGGGAGGAGATGTAGAAACTGCAAGTCCTAGATCCAGTGCAGGTGGGATGTTGAACTGTATTGGTTAAAAATAAAACCAAACCAACGAATTAAAATGAAAGCCCAAACATGAGAGAGGACATTTTCTCTAGTGATAGGTTTTTGGACTTTGAAGAGAATCTATTTCCCTGGAAAGGGTGGCCTTTGAAAGAAACTGGATGAATGGCCAGGTCCTCTTGCAGGACACTGAATGAACCACATAGCTACAGGGGACAGAAAACTTCTCATAGGGAACCTTGTCTGATATAATTAAATCATGTGCAGTGAAAGACATATGCTCTCTGTAGGTGAGCAATCATCTGTTCTATTTTCTGAGGCTGAGAAGTTCTGCTATCTATAGGCCATTGGCAAGCATCTATGTGATTAACTGCAACCATCACCCCATTTGGAATTCACTCTTTTAATTAACTGTCTGTGGCATTTCATCCACATCTTATTATGTCCAAAAGATAATCTCTTGGACCATGCTAGGTCTGCCAAGCATCTCTTGACTTGTTACAAAAATGTTGTATGAAAATATTGCTCTTCAGTGATTGTGCTCAGTTCTCCTCTCTCTAAGTGAGAAATCAAAACAGGAGAAAAAAATAGATACAATCTGAGGGGTGCATAATAATAAACATGATCTTTTTTTCATGATAGAAACAAAGACATGCATCTCATCATCTGAACTCCAAACTCACAGGACTACTCATGCTTTAGAAGTATTCCCTGGAGTAATAATTTTCAAAAACTCTTGACAAATTTCTCTCACTTGATGGTGCATTGAAGGGAGCTTTCTTAAGGAGATCTGTATGTAAAGCCCAAGACACTCACACAGAAATCTATTTAAGCAGGTGTATAATCTCCACATGGCTTTGTTCAGTAAATTATTACCTTCTGCCGTATAGATACAGAAATATGCAGAAAGAACCAGATATGTTCTAGTCTGGCATATCTGTTATTGCAGAAATAAGCAGCTGAAAAAAGAAACCCTGAATGTGATGAGCTGTGAATGGTTCAGGGCTGTTCTGGCGTCAAAGAAGAAAAAAATCCAGTGCTGGAAAGTGACCACAGCTGTTGATGGGGAAGGTAAGAACTAGGTTCAAGCCTTGCTCCAGTCAAGCAGACCGGGTAGTGCCTGTAACCTCTGGTGGGACCATCTCTGACTAATCACACTGTCATCCTTAAAAAAATCTATAGACTTAGAAAAGCAAGAGTCAAAAAGAAAAGTAATTTATTGCTGAAATCAAACAGTAGTCTTTTTCACCAAAGTTTCAGTCTGTTAATTTTTTTCACCTTGCTTATCTTCAGCACCATCTGGCAGAGCAGGATGACACTGCTGTCTCCAGAAACATCACCTCAGGGACAGTGCCAAGGAGCAACCTTTTAAGCCTGCCTTTTAAGTCTCATTTTATCTATATTACATATTGGTTTCCAAGCATTTCTTAATCTTATTGATTAAAACATTAGGGTATTTAATTATTATTGGCAACACAAATCACTCCATTATATCAAACTTACATCAATACTTATCTTGTTACCAACTGTTATACTATTATTATTACAATTTAACCTTGCACTCTAATTAATCAAAAACAATTGCAGCAAATAACACAAACATAGTAACTCAACATTTCTTTGTTTTCCTTTCTAAGCAACAAATAAGGTCATTATTCAGCTTCTAGGTAATGGAACTGCATTTGTATATCCACAACAGCTGAAGTTCATTCTCTTTATTTAAAGCAAATTTCCCAGAACTGTATTTCTGCATTCAATTGTTCAAATTAAACTGTTTAAATTAAATTGTTAAAAATAAATTTTCAAAGTTGGGAAACAACAACTCTGGGATGATATGGACAAGCTCTGTCAGTGCACAATTTGTTTAACCTATACCAATATCAAGTTCTATTAAAATTTTTCTCATTCAGCTAGTTCCCCTTCTTATATGTAAAGTCTAATGATAAAATACCCCCACAATCTGTATGGCTGGCTACTAATAAAGGAAGGGAAAAGACAGAGAGGAGAGAAGGAAAAGGGGAAGGGAAGGGAAGGGAAGGGAAGGGAAGGGAAGGGAAGGGAAGGGAAGGGAAGGGAAGGGAAGGGAAGG
>JAAGNO010013810.1:0-10371 GCA_033439905.1 Ceryle rudis | reverse complement strand
AAGGAAGGAAGGAAGGAAGGAAGGAAGGAAGGAAGGAAGGAAGGAAGGAAGGAAGGAAGGAAGGAAGGAAGGATAAAGGGGAAAGGAGACAGTTTATTCTGATTATAGGTCACTTTGTTCATGAAAGGATTTGTCTTGAAGAGTTTATGGGGCACACCATGAGAAATGGACCAGGAATCATATATTTTTCCAAATCATTAGCGGCTCTTTTAACCACAGATAATAAATGTCAGGTTAGACTCAGCCTACTAAATACCAGTTGAGGTCCATGTTAGAACAATACTGTTTGCAGAATATGATTTTCTTTGTATACATATTAGAGGTCAAGTACTGCACTTGCACATAGTCCTTGTGTACATGGTTTGAAGGTTATGTAAGGTATAACTGTTACGAGTGAAGAGACAGAGGGACAAAAAATATCATAGGTGAGATGAAGTGTAGCTCTCCCTACAGAAGGTTTCTATAAGCATCTTCTGGCAGAATTGCAAATATTTAAATCTTTGTCTTTTTAAAAAACATAAAATATTAATCCCCAAGGGAACTGATCCTCTCTTTTTTTTTTTTTCTTTTTTTTTTTTTTCTGATCTAGGTGTGGTGCCCACTCCCACCACTGCTTCTGTATTTTACCCCTAGCCTTTTCATGCATAGATTTGTGCAATGCCCATGAAGAAGAGACCCAAAGAAGAGATTTTTCCATCCATGTTGAACACCCGCATCCCTGAGAACAAAGTCCTGGTGTCCTGTGAATCTTACCTTCTCTGTCCTGTCTCTCATATTCCATCCAGCTTGTCTCTCATCTAGAAAGTCTGAGCAATGTCTTCAGCCCCACTCTGCCTTGGATACTACTCTCCAATTTCCCAGTAAGGCTTTGCCAAGTTCTCCTTAAATTACCTGTCTCTCCAAAGGAACTACTGGACAAAATGGACCACAAATTTAATCTAAATGCACTGTCTTGAATGTAAGGAACATACACTTTAGGTACACATAGGAGTATGTATGAACACACACCTAACTTACAATACAATGTAAGAATAACAGTCAACAACAGACAAAACAAGAGGTGGAAGGGTGCAGGAAAAGATCAGGGTGATTTCATCATGACAGGATTGTGCAGGTACAGGACATGTACCAATCCGGGAAAGTTCATTATAACTTGTTTTGATTTGTTCTAGTTCTTGCCTAGTGCTTGCTGCTTGCCCTTCTCCTTCACCACTTCCTTACTTCATGACAAAAATGGGATTCATTAGATAGGGAAAAAACCCCAAACATTTAGATGTTTCCTCCTATATTGTTGGGCACTTAAGCTTTGTGAAAAGTTGAAAGATTTGAAAAGATCAAATTTATATTTCATTTGGTGACTATTTGACACTCAAAGAGTTTTAAAACACAATTACTATCAGCAATAATGGGTTTAAGCTTAGAAGATCTCATTTTGTGTGTGTATTTTCCTGACTAAATTTCAGTAGAATATCATTCCCAATATCCTGAGCAGCATAGATAAGAGAGACAGTCAAAGGATGGATGACATTAATTTCCAGGAGACCATGTTTTCCTTTCTTGTTTAATTATTACATAATTACTTTTTATTTTATGTATTTCAAATAGCAAATAATAGCTTTAAGTCAGCACCAAGATAACTATGGCTTAGCAACTATTAACATATATACAACACTAAACAGCTTAATAGAGAGAAAATTTAAGAGTATTTCAATCCTTCCTATGTCTGTGTAATCAGATCCTAGATCCTGCATAGCTGTAGTATACTCTAAATCACACTTCCGCTGTAATATATTCATTGGTTACCATTCACCTTACTTGATATACTGTTAAAAGTTAGACTGTCTCTATTTCTTCTGCATTGTCTTCTTGTTGCTTCTCAGCTGTACCTTTTAAATTTATCTTTCTGAACTTTATCTTTCTGAACTTTACTAAAAAGCCCTGAAATCGTCGATAACTTCACTTTTTTTTTTTTTAAAAAAAAAAAAAGCACAAAACCCTTATAGTCATTTTGCCTATAATTTAAATAGATCTTATGGCTTAGGATGTTAGTTTTTCATATTGGTATTTTAATAAAAACTGAAGGGAGTAAGGTGGCAAAGTGTAAAACAGCAACATATCTAGATAATTTTATTTTTTTTCCTCATAATGGAACAGCAGTCACACATAAAAATGCATCTGTGTGGAGAAGGAATGGAGCACAAAGAAAAGCCAGTCATGAAGCATCCATTTCCTAATTGCCATGAGGTCAGCTGTCCCAAGCTGGCAGTTCTGGACTGCTCTGCTACTGCTTTGCTGTACTGAGATGATGCTATGGCTGAGAAGAGGCAATAGCAGCAGGCAGGGGAGGGATGTGGTGATGCACAGGTACCAGAAACCCATTAGAGCAAGCTGGTAGCATGGAAGAGCTTGTGCACAACATATGTGCCAATGTTGCTTACCAACATTTGGAGTCTGCCTTGTCAGCCAGCTCCTGACAGGAAGGAAGTGCCTTGAGAGGGCCCCTGTGTCTGCAGGAAAGGGTAGGGAGCTCTGGGAGAGATTAACAGGGAGGAGAGCAAATGGACAGCAGGTCCTTGCAGGGCCTCCACTTGGAAAAACACTAATTACCTTGTGAGCAGGTAGGAGTGCAGGCTATTTTATTGACAGTGTGGTATGTTCTCTCTTAAAATGCTTTTCTCCTAAATGATGCTTTGCTCTACAGAAGCTCTTCGGTCACCAATTACTACTTTTTTTTTGTAGCCAGAGAGAACAAAATTACCAAACAAGAGCCTAAATCAGATTCGCCAAGATAACTGCATTTTACCCCAGGGAATGGCATCCTCAAGCCAACTCACAGAGCAGCAGAATCAGGTATTGCTGTTCCCAGAACAAATTCAGTAGCTGGGGGGTGAAGACCAGTGGGATACACGACAGATGAGTAAGCATCGGAAGTGATCACCTGGTTATTACAGCAATTATGTTTGGGGATATGAAGCAACCCTACATTTGGTTTGTTTTCTTTGCAATTACAGTTGATTTTGGTGACAGAAGATGGACAAACCAAAGCATCCAGCATCGCCTTGATGCACAGAGTCTCAGGGGCCATAGCTGTAGCTGACTGTCTGCAGATGAGATGCAAAGGAGGAATAAGATAAAATTCTCCTCATTGACCACAATTGCCCACATCAGTTTTACTACTCCTCGTCAAATGACCATAACAACGTAAGGTTACTGGCTCAAAATGGAACCCTGGGCAGTTGTCATGGCAACTCTGCCACAGATTAGCCTGCCTGGGCTGTGCCATCTTCAGGTATTGCTTGAGACTCCAAGACTGACCAGCCAGAGCAATCAGGAGAAACGTACAACCCCTTTCATGGCAGGCAAGAGGAGGGATGTGTGTTGTGTTGGACATCTCTGCACCTCATTACTCTCTGTCACTTCTTACTGATCCTCCTATTCCTAGTCACAGTTTAGGTCTATACATTGAGCCATACATTAAAGATGCACTTCTTTTCCCCCCCTCCCTTTTCAACCAGCCTGTGAAAAAGCCACAGATGAGATTTAAGTGCCTGTAATGTCACATTGCCAAGCCTCCAAAGACTACCAAATTTCTTGGCAGAAAACTAGGATGTGACATGGTATTTGGAATGATAAGTTGCCTTTATGCATCACAAAGAGCACAAATGCCATTATGAGCGTGACTGATGTAATGCATTTACAAATCATCATTGAGGAAGCTGGCAGAGGAGATTGCCAAGCCTCTCTCCATCATTGATCAACAGTCTTGGATAACAGGGAAGTCCCAGATGATTGGAGGTTCACCAGTGTGATCCCCATCTACAAGAAGGGCCAGAAGGAGGATCCAGGGAACTACAGGTCTGTTGTCCTGATCTCGATACTCAGAAAAATTACAGAGAGGTTCATCCTGAGTGAGCTCACAAGGCAAGTGCAGGACAGCCAAGGGATCAGGCTCAGCCAGCATGGGTTCAGGAAAGGCAGGTCCTGCCTGATCAAACTGATCTCGTTCTATGACCAGGTGACCCGCCTAGTGAATGAGGGAAAAGCTGTGGATGTTGTCTAGATGGACTTTGGTAAGGCTTTTGAAACTGTCTCCCCCAGCATTCTGCTAGAGAAGCTGGTGGCTCATGGCATAGAGAGGTGGACTCTTCACTGGGTTAAAAAATGGCTGGCTGGCCAGGGCCAGAAAGTTGCGGTGAATGGAGTTAAATCCAGTTGATGGAAGTCACCAGCAGTGTCCCCCAGGACTCAGTACTGGGGCTAGTCCTGTTTAACATCTTTATCAATGATCTGGATGAGTGGATTGAGTGCAATCATAGTAAGTTTTTAGATGACAAAGCTGGGTGGAAGCGTTGATCTGCTTGAGCTTGGGGAAGTTCTGCAGAGGGATCTGGACAGACTGGATTGTTTACCAAAGGCCAGTTGTATAAGTTTCAGCAAGGCCAAGTGCCAGGTTCTGGACTTTGGCCACATGAACCCCCAGCAGCGCTACAGGCTTGGGGAGGAGTGGCTGGAAAACTGCTCAGCAGAGAGGGACCTGGGGATGTTAACTGATAGCCAGCTGAACATGAACCAGGTGGCCATGAAGGCCAAAAGCATCCTGGCCTGTATCAGAAACAGTGTGGCCAGCAGGAGAAGGGAAGTGATTGTGCCCTTGTATTTGGCACTGGTGAGTTCACACCTCGAGCACTGTGTTTAGTTCTGGGCCCATCACCACAAGACATTGAGGTGCTGGAGCAAGTTCAGAGAAGGGCAACCAAGCTGGTGAAGGGTTTGGAGAACAAGGCCTGTGAGGAGAGGCTGAGGGAACTGGGATTGTTTAGTCTGGACAAGAGGAGGCTGGGGGGAGAGACCTACAGCTACCTGAAAGGAGTTTGTAGTGAGGTGGGTGTGGCCTCTTCTCTCACATAAATAATGACAGGACTGTAGGAAATGGCCTCAAGTTGCACCAGATGGGCTATTAGGAAGAATATTGGGGCTATTAGGAAGAATTTCTTTACTGAAAGAGTAGTCAGGTGCTGCTGGGAGGTGTCAGGCTGCCCAGGGAGGTGGTGGAATCACCATCCCTGAAGGCATTAAAAAAAGCCATGCAGATGAGGAACTTCAGGACATGTTCTAGTGAAATGGCAAGGTGCATTTTGGTGGTTTGTTTTTTTCTGACATTTTTGGGGTTTGTTTTGGTTTTGGTTTTGTTTGTTTTTGTGTTTGTTTGTTTGTGCTTGTTTGTTTGGTTTGCCTTTTTTGTTGTTGTTGATGGTTGGATGCGGTGATCTTAGAGGTCTTTTCTAACCATCACAATACTGTTATTCTGCGATTCTGTGATTTTTTAAAACAATATTTTTGAAACAGAGAGCTAACAAAACTACTTTGAAATGTGTGAAAATGAGTCCAAGTAAAAATGTTGCTGGCAGATACAGTTTATGAAATGACAATCACTTAGCAGCTAGCCCCTCGTAGGCCCATCAACAGCAGATGGATTTAAGCAAAACAGTTTTAACTTGTTTTTTACAGCCTTGGCACTCCATCTTAACTGCCAATGTTCAGTGTGTCTCCAGGCCTTACTAGGAAAGATTAATAGTCCTAATCAGATGCAAAGCATTAATTTTTCTTTCAGGACCTAATTATTTTGTTTGATTGTAAGTTATGTATGGAATTTACTCTTAAAATTACAAAAAATATCACATAAAGCTCAGATGGTAACAGTTACAGCCAGGGAAAGGAAAGCACAAAGCATGTATCTATGAGACTGTCGTTCTGCAGATATGAAGAGCTCTCTCTCAGTGACATTAAACTAAAGGAAATTCATGGTTTTGAGGCTTTAAAGCTACAGAAGCCAGTCTGTGCTTCTAAATGTCATCACATTCAAGGAATGCAGGTTTGCTCAGCAGTGTACCAAAGGTGCTCACCAGCCAGCAGATATGTTGGTTTTGAGCATCCCATTGATAAATCTCTTTATGAATAAAACAGAACAAATCTTGAGCTAGCAGGAGATCTAGCTTATCTAGCTCTTTCCAAGAACAAATTTATAGAAGACCTAAATGGTGTAGTCTTGCAATATACTGATAATAAACTTACATTTCCCTTGCAGTTTTCTTCCTGGAATCATGGCATACCATTTTTATGCAAGATAAGGGTTCCCACTAGAACAAATACGGATATTTTCAGAGTTTTTCCTTTTAAATGAAAAAACAAACAAACCAAAAAACCAACATTAAGAGTTTGTTAAAAAACTACTAACCATTAAAAATTCGTTAGAAGAACAAGGGGTAGTAATGTGGCCACGTCCAATGAGATTTTAATGTACTGTTTTCTGCTCTATGAAATTCATTTATGGCACTGGAAGTACAGAGGGTTAACACAATCTAGGAAGATGATCAATATTTCATTTCTTTGGAGCTAAGTAACAGCCAAGATAAACACTTCTGATGAAGGTGCTTGTAGAACCAGTGCTTTTCAGTTTTACAAGCACATCCTGATGAATACTCCCAAAATCCTACAGGAATGGTTAAATTTATTCTCATCATTTTATAGGTACAGCATTGAAACATGGGCAGAAAGGCTGGCATTTCAAATGTGGTTGTCTAAAATGAGGACTTAATACATCTTTTGACATCTAAACAAAGGTCTGGGCAGAAGTTCACTGAAGCCAGCTAAATTTTCAGTATTTAACTAGGTCCGATATAATTTCCTATTGGTCATATAGCAAATGGGATATATAAAATTCATTAACCTTTTAAGAAAATGGTCAGAATTCTTGTGGAAATGCTGAGGATAGAATTCACATATTTCTGGCTTTTGTTCACTATTTTGCATTTCTGTCATACACAACAGAATCAAATAATGCAGAGCTCATTCACTTTTATTCTAAAGATACAGGAATATGCAACAAACCCCAAAATGGTTTTAGAAGTGGATGATGTGCATAATGTTAATTGCCAATTATAATGTGTTTGGTCAGAAAAAAAATAGCTATGTATTTATTATTCAACCAGTTCTAAATGGTCTTCATTGAGGGAAAGTCTACAGTGTACTGAAAACTAGCAAATTATTCTTCAAGACTTATTTGCAGAAAAGAGTGCTGTGTTATTTAAACCCTTGAATCCTGCCTACAAGGTTCTGCTGTGTCATCTGGCAAATCTGATCCCATTTCTACCAAGCAGTGGAATTTAATTACAGAGGCTTGTGAGTATATCATACATAATGATATAATCATAGATGTTAAGTCCAATGACAGCTTTTGCTGAAAATTAACAACACATAGTAATGTACCAGGGGAAAACAGCATGCTTACCAGTTTACTGATGTGCATACAAGTTTTTCTAAGACAACAAAAGCTTTTCTAGGACGTTAAACAATAAAACAATTTGATTCAGACCGCTATAAATACTAATAGTTTATTGTCTCAGACACTGCACATCTCTTTGATAGTATTTTCAAAGGGTGGTTGAGTACTTAACTGTATAACCTTCAGAAAAAATGCTGAAAACCATGCAATTAAAATGTAATCTAACAACGCACTTTATGGTTTGTTTTAATATTTAATATTTAAGTGTATGTAAACTGTTAATCTAAAAAATCCTTTCTGAGACAGATTTGAAGAAACTGCTGCAGCATATGTGCTCCAGCATAGGTATATATAAGTGCTCCAGATTTAGATTAGAAATTAGGAAGGAGTTCTTCCTTGTGAGAGTGGTGAGACACTGGAACAGGTTGCGCAGAGAAGCTATGGATTCTCCATCACTGGCTGTGTTCAAGACCAGGTTGGATGGAACTTCGAGCAACCTGGTCTCGTGGGAGGTTTCCCTGCCCATGGCAGTGGGGATGGAACTAGATGATCTTTAAGGTCCCTTCCAACCCACACCATTCTATGACATTATGATTCTATGATAAAGGCAAAAATACTAAAACATGGTCTGTTCATTCTTCTGCATCGGGATATACATATTTGAGTACAGTGAGAGACTCTTGTAATAGTTTAATTCTGCTTTGAAAGGATACTTGAGAATCTCTGTTTTAGAATAGTACCACCATCTCATAGGAAAAGATCTTTTCTAGTATAAGCACATGTAAAACAAGCCTTTTTTAAAATTAAAACTCTTCTGTTCTAGCATCTCAAGAAAGCCTTTTGCAAATAAAAACCCATGAAAGATGTTGTGAATAAAAATGTATCTTTCAGTTCCAGAAAATAAAGAGCTCAGCAATGATATTATGAACTCCACAGAATTGTGATGGCGTAGAGGAGCTGAACAGAAGAATGATGTAATTCAAGAACTAGAAAGAGTTGTACAGCAATCAAACAAACAGAAGTATTTTCCCCAAATCATGAATCACAGAACTGCAAAATTTAATGTTAGCAGTAATTTTCAAGGCCAAAAATTTGAGTGAAGTAAAAAATTATTCAGATGAAGAAGGAAAAAATCTGTCATCAATAGATCAGCATGAAGGTGCAGCTAGAACCTGTGCTTCAGGATGATCATGAACTGCTGTGAAACCAGAAGATTATATCAGGGAAATATTGCCCCATTCTTAAAATTCAACCCTTTTTTCTGTTGCAGATCAGTATACAAATGAGACTAGAAGGACCTTTGGTTTGACCCAACAGGGTGGCACATTCTTACTGTTCGGTAAAAGATGCACCACTGTTAAGAGGAATAACTCCTGAACAGAGGGAAGCTATTTTGAGCAATTCATTCCTGCTTTATTTTCTTGCTAATAGTTTTAGGAAACATACCTTTGCTGTTATAAATTGCATTTGCAGAGGTATTTTTTTCAGACAACAAAGGTAAAAAATGTATAAATAAATCATTCCAAGGAACAAGACAGTCAGGCATAGGAGGTCAAATTATTAAGACTGACATATCCAAACTGGCCACAGAAGGGATTCTCTGATGTAGCCACCAGAAGGTCAGGAAACCTCCATGGCCTCCAGGATGTGCAAAGACAAGCCTTCACACATTTACTAGAGTTTTGGTGACTTCCAAGGGCGCACAGGCTGTGTGCTGAGGTGAATGACATCCCGAGGGAACTGGATGGGCTGGGTATTAACTCTCAGTCGTGTTTCCCAGTTGAGGTTATGAAATATATACCATATATAAATATAAATAAACCAGTTATGGTATCATTTGTTTGAGGTAGAAACTGATAAGATGGTGGAACCACCTATGCTGTTTCAGATCAAGGAATAGAAATGTATGCTGTACGATAACAATAATAGTAACAACAGGAGGGATTAAAGTATTCCTTGTGGTTTTATTCCGCTGTCTGCCTCTTGCCCTGGTTGGCAGCTGTGGCATGATACCTCCCAAAGGTAAATGTTGCAGTAGAGTAGGAGCAAACAGCTAGAGAGTGAAGTTCAGTTGCATATGAGCATAAAGGCCTAATTCACACAGTATAATGCCTAGAGCAATACAGAAGTGGCTAAAACAGCTGACAACTTTCTTGATAAACTTATTTCTACGTAATCTTCTCCATATTGGACTGGAGATACTAACAGGGTGTGCAAAGGGAAGTTTCCAAAGTAACAGTGGGATGTTCCAGACCACTACTGTGGGTCTAAAATGGGCATTGTGCAGAAGGACAATAAAAAACCCCCACGGGATAACCACCTCATTTATGAAATTATCTGAAGTCTGACTGTAAAAATGACTCATTGCTCCAGAAAGTGTCTGGGAAATAAATATTTCAAGTAGATTCACTGCTGACCTATTGCCAGGAATGGCAATATTTTGTACAGAAAGAAATTATTGTGTGTATTTAAACCGTATCTCAGAGAGTTTTTTGACTCATCTTTCCTGTTTTTTCCTGCCTCCACATTGTATTTCAATGCAAGGGGCAATTGCAGCATCTGTGGTGACTGACTGAAAAGATCTCATGACAATTTTAGGTCCAACAACAGTAATGTCCCTTAGAAGCATGTGATGGTAACTATCTTAACACAGTGAAATGCACAATACAGAGAAGCACCTGACAAGGCAAATTACAGTATTTGAAGTGTAAATTAAGCACTAGACCAGTAGTGTAATTAGCCAGTCAAAACATATAACGAGTGGACTTTCATGCTAGTTGTTTCTGTTGACCAGCAGTGGTTTAAATACCCCCTCTATCTTAAAGCATGAGGAAATGGCACTTGTTAATCTATTTCGCCTATTGGAACTCTCTGTGGTTACCTGTTTCTATCAAGAATTTCTCACCCTCTCTTAATGGGACCAGTCTTGGACTAGAGAGTCACTGTTATACACTCCGAGTCAATTTTAACTTTAAAAGGTTTATTTATAAAAGGCAAGTAAACAGCGCTGGCCGCACAGGGGGTCGCCCCACCATAAAATGTGCATGCTTCAGGCAGTCTCGTACAGCTTTTTATAGGGTTAAACATTT
>JAAGNO010013807.1:0-15075 GCA_033439905.1 Ceryle rudis | reverse complement strand
GAGGAGGAAGAGGGGGCATCGGCTCATCCTCTGGAGCAGCCACTACCTGTTTGGAGCCCTGCTTCCCAAAAAGGGGCTGGGCAGCACCTGCTGAGGGGAAGTAGAGAACAAATCTTTGTTTCTTTTGCTTCCACACACGGCTTTGCTTTGCTTCTTCCTTAAACTGCTTTTGTCTTAGCCTATGAGTTTCATGTTATTTTCTTCCTGCTGGTCCAGCTGAGGGGAGGAGGGGAGGAGTGATAGAGTGGCTTGGTGGGCACCTGGCACCCAGCCAAGGTCAAACCACCCTAACAAGAGGAAACCCCCAGAATATCTATCGTGGGGGAAGCTGTGTTAGTCACCTTTGAGAGATTCATAGAGTAAAATGATTAAAGGGAGTCATGAGTTAAGCGTAAGCCCAGCAAAACAAACCCATGCTGACATACCCAGATACTGTCAACAGATAGCTGGCTAGCATTATGAATTGTTTTATAATTAGGTAATTAAAGCAAGTCTGTACAAACTTCAGCTTTCAGGAAACTATAAAAATACATGTAGCTCTAAAATTATATTTAGCCGTTAATTTCTTGTCAAGTCTGTCATACCTGCCCATAAAATGCTTAATAAAAAAGTTTACACGTGCACAGTCCTAGTATATTTTTACAGTTATAATTCAGTATATATCATTTTTTTGCTCTTTGCTCCTTTTTAAGTTGAAGTTGTTATTACAGCTTCCATCTTTCAAAGGCAGGAGGGTGTTCAAGGCCATCCAGAAGGTAGTCTCATGGGCAAAAATGTCAGGGGTTTTTATGCAGGATCTCTAGACTGAGGACTAAAACTGATTATTACGGAGATTTGGATTTCTTTCTGAGTTTCGTTTCTGTCCCATTGCCAGAAAACAAATCCTGGATCTTCACAAAGGAAACAGATGTCGGTAGGTATTGAGCTCTGCATTGTAACATCATCCTTCCGTTGGGTCTTGTAGATCCAAGTAGGTATAGTACACAATACACGGCTATCTCGTAACAGACAGGGAGGAGCTGCTGATGAATGAAGGCACAAGAACAGATTCACTAAGAAAGAAAAAAATAAATGTCAGTATAAGCCTAGGGAACAGATTTTATTCTAGGATATTTAGTTTAACTCTCCATTGTACTTGGAAATCAACAAAATTTTGTGCCCGTAGCCTGAGTATGGATTTTGATTCTGTATAGCTGAATTTCCAAGTATCCATCCCGGGTCTTTATGCAAACTAACTTGCTAAAACCACTATTTTTTTCAGGGCCTAATGATGGAGGGTTCTTTGCACACTTCTTTTAGATTAATTTGACTGAATGAATGCTTCCATCTTGACACTTCAGCTTTTAGGGAGCCAGCACTGGAATCGCTGGTTCGTGAGCTTCTGTTTCCCAGCTGTAAAGCAGATGTGCTATAACTGCTGGAAAGGAAATCCTTGAACTTTAGAATGCACGTTGACGTTGCTACTAGTAGTAGGGTCTGCAGAAAAAATGCCAAACTCTTACACCAAGGGATTAAAAGGTTTTAGAGATCTAAGTCTTTACCTGCCTTGCCACGAAATGACCGGTAATCCTTTGAGCTTCTGCAGTCTACAGCCACAATGCTGTTTGGCACGACCCAGTCCAGGCATAAGCAAGATCAGGCCAGCAGTCAGGAGCCTTCCATCTCTAATCCTGGCTCTGACACAAACTGCTCAGCCTATGCTAAGGGGCTTTGAGATGGCAGATGAGTTCTCCTGAATCGCACCACCAAGGTGATGGTAGACAGTGCTAAGGTCAGCAGAGAGCTTGTATTGCCCAAGCAAGCAAGAGAGAACATCAGGTATCAGGGCTACAACAGGTTCATGGCTGTGCCACAGCAACCCCCTCATGAGTAGCATCAACTCTTCCTTCTCAACAGGCTACGGTCACGTAAAGAGCTGGGAATGGAAGCAGCTCAGACAGGAGGACATAGTCCTTTCTGCTCTGCTTTTTCAGGGGATGGGTGGCCAGTAACTTCTTGTAGAAGGTTAAACCAACCTCTTCAGATAACTATAGAACCAGTTTGCTTGTGCCTTAAGTCTCCACTGGAGCATACACTTAGCTTTCAAAGACAGGCGTGCTCCACAGGCATGTCTGCGCTGACCAAAACTGCGTAGCACATACAGACCTCAGGAACTGGGGTTCATATTCTGGCTGCTTTGATGAACATGTCCGTGTAGAAGTCGTCGCTTCCAATATTCACTGCCACCATTACCTGTGCAGCAGGCAAAGTGCATTGCTACCAGACTTGCTCCATCCGACCACCAGGCAGAAGTTAATACAATTTATTCACAAGTATCATAGGAGCTTTAAGAAGGTTGCTCGGGGGCTGCTAAATGACATTCAGCGATGCTTTGATCTCATTCCATGTTATTGCAATGGTTTAGAGGCAGGCAAGGTGGGAACTTGAACAGGCAGTCACTGTAAACATGTCATCGACTGGTCTCGGTGTAGGTGTCTGCACAGCTAAACCCCTTTAGCATGAGAAAGAGGAGACTTAAAGGTAGGAGGCAGATTTGCATGCAGCAGCCTTTTCAGCTTTCCCCCTTGTATTAGCACGGAGATCTGGATTTATTGCTTCGGTTTCTAAAGAAATAAAACCCCTGTTATTTTTGCATCTAGTCCTTCTTACGTTCACAGGCATTTAAGTTACTTATGTGCTGTGTTGCTGTATTTTAGAGTATTAATATTTTCTCCTTTCTCATTGTAAAATCCTCTCACTATTTATTCAGACATGTTAAATATTTTCAGTACTTCAGCAACACAATGTGCTAAAACTTTTTTTTTCCCCTCTAAATTTAACTGACTGTTATTTTCCTGGAGGATATCTAAATCTCAATGGATTTTCTAAATACTCTGTCTCAAAATGTTCACAAATACGACATACGATGTTAAAACTGGCAGCTCCTCTATCAAAACAGCTTTACCTGACCGCTTGGGTTTAATGTGTTCTACTTCATCTTCTTCAGAAAAAAACACGGACAGAGGAGCTGTAGCTTTACCCTGAAAAAGTGAGAGAGGAATAACAGTCCTGCTTTAAATGCCAAGATGCATATGGGCTCGTACACCCAACGCCACCGCTCTACAGCGTAACCCGTGTTAAGTGCAGACCAGTCCACACAGGGTTGGGTTCTTTTAAGGAGGCTTTATACTGGAGGAGGACAAACGATACCCAAAATTGTATGGAATTAGTTTAGTGTAGCAAACCAGAAAACAGGAACCGATGTAACGACGACAGCTACATCTCCAAATTTTCTCTTCTGAGGGCTTTGTGATGGTTTCGTGCTTTGGATTTTGTGCCTGCAAAGCTCTCTGCATCTAGTGGAGCTGAGTCTGAGAGTTACGTGGCACAAAACTTCCTGTAATTTTTCTCTGCCTCAGTTGTGCCGGTGGCAAACAGAATGTTGGCTTCACTCCCTTCACTTGGTTTTGAGCTCCACGTTCTTTTTTAGGATCTCGGTGTCTGACAGCAAATAAAAATTGGGCCGATACATGAGACTGTCAGTATCAGGAAATGGAGTTGGGAGATACAAAGCTCTATTTGGGACCATGACAGAGCACTGTAAGCACTGAAACTGTTATAAGCACACAAGATCATGTTTAAAACAGAAAATAAATGTGACTGAGATCAGGTTGAGGGAAACCCTTTACCCTCTCCAGCAGTTTTCCTGAATGTGGAGTGTTTTCCCATTTGCACCTCAAGAAAAGGGAGGGAATTCATTCTATAAGCGGTGGCATCTGAGGGAGTGGAAATTCACCGTGTACACTTGGATGAACATTTTTAATCTCAAATTCTTTACAGAAGAATAGCTTTGTAGCCAGGACTGTAAGAGCAGTAACTGTAACAGGTCCTGAACAAATGAGGTCAGCCAGGCTGGAGGGACTGGAGGTGATTGTACTGCCTGGTCAAACTGGTTGGGGAGAAGGGTGCAGTGTAGCCGAGGGCAACCACCAGAGAACATACATCCTAAGGGGAGAAAGGCCGCGTTTCAGTGAGCCGTGGAGTCACACTTCACAGATTTAATACAAGTGGGAGCTGCAAGTATTTAGAAGTAGAAAAATACCTTCCTCTTCTGCAAGACTTGTTCTTCATGAGTGGTGGGGTTTGGTTGGATGCTGGTACCCTTTCTGGCCTGCTCTCACAGATGACTGTTCAGTAATGGTTGGCTTGGTTATAGAGCAGTATGGGTTTGGTTTTTCCAAAGATCATGTGATAATTGGAAGTACACACTAGCAGAGGTTTTCTTACTTCTGGCTAGAATGTGATATTTTGATGCAACAATTAATGTAGATACGTACTGTTCTCATCTTCCAACAAACAGACCACCGCACACCACTTCTGAACTCTCCATCTGGTTTAAGTAACACACAACGGGGAGGTGCCAGCTTCTGTGGGTTCTGGTGCAGTTCATTTTGTAATAGATTTGCCTTCTTTAAGATGCGAGTTGCAGGAATAGAACAGTTGCTGTAGACCAGAACTTTTCCAAATAAATAAATAAATAAAATAAGCCCTACAGCTTGCATAGCAGTTGGAAAATATGAGTCAGGTCCACCTTCAAGCTCAGAAACCAGAAAGCAAATAAAAGAACCTAACAATGTTGCCCAAAATAAATAACCACAGCGTGGGGGCACCTGACTGGGGGGTGTGTGGGGAAGAAGTTCTTCATGTTTTTTTAATCCTCAAGCTTGGCACATCTGCCACAAACTAAATAAACAAATCGTTACTGGAGTCGGGAACGGACAAGCTAATGTAGAACAGGCTGAGACACAGATTAGTAGTCACAGTAACCTGTCACAGGCGAGTGCTTCTCAGAGAAGTCACTTGAAAAGCCAAACAAACCTCCTGAAATCCTGGGAATGTGTTTATCTAGCCACTTGATTTTAATCATAAAACTAGCAACAGCTACTACAAAAATGTATACAGAGATACAGAAACACTGCAGACCGTTGTAAAATTTACTAGTCCACTTCCTTCCATGGCTTCTCTGCCACCACAGCGTCTGCGTAGCCATGCGCCAGTCACACTGCATCAGGGCTGTCTAAATCAGAAGCTATGAAAACTTCAAGCATTGCTTTTTCTTTTTAAATTCCAGTGGTTTATGGAATACTATTGATTTTCTTTCCAACCATTTGAATTATCAATGGCAAAGAAACTAAAAGATGGAGTTCCTTGAATTATCTTATCGCAAACAATGGAATTCTTGGTTTTATGGGGGAAAGAAACCACCCATGCCTCAACACTAAGGATGAAATGATGACAGCTGGGAACAAGTGAGTGTGCTCATCTAAACACTTCCATGGGGTAACTGTTAAAGCCAACTTTGCCAGCGCTTGTCAGGAAATGTCATTTTATTTCTTTATATGCATTCCTGGGGTTAGTGCTGGCTTGTAACTTTTCAATCTCAAGATGGTACGCTAGGCTAAAGACGATGATCACACAAACACTGAGGAAACTGTGAAGCAGATGCCAGAATCACTGGCCCAAATTGACAAATAAGTAACAGTCCTACCTTTGACCAAATGAGTCGACCTAACAGACCGCAGCCACTAATATGTGCTCGGAAAATAACCGAGCAGGGGCTACTTCTGGAGTGCCTGAGGAGCCTTAAGACAGTATGTCTGTTCTTAGTGTTCAGCCAGCCTTCATCGTCACCTCCCGCTTCTCTCTTCAGATTACAACTCTCTAAAACATGAGTTCTGACAGAATTGCTGCTAAATTTGGAAACCAGTGTGGTGGGTTGACCCTGGCTGGATGTCAGGTTCCCACCAAAGCTGCTCTATCAGCCCCCTCCTCAGCTGGACAGGGGAGAGAAAATATAACAAAGAGCTCGTGGGTCGAGATAAGAGCAGAGAGAGATCGCTCAGCAACTGCTGTCACGGGCAAAAGAAACCCAGGGAAATTAATTTATTGCAAATCAAATCAGAGTAGGGTAATGAGAAATAAACCCAAATCCTAAAACACGTTCCCCACACCCATCCCTTCTTCCCAGGCTTAACTCCTTTTTTTCTCCACCTCTTTCCTGCCAGTGGTGTAGGGAGACAGAGAAAGGGGGTTGCAGTCTGTTCATCACAGGTTATTTCTGCCACTCCTTCCTCCTCAGGGGGGTGACTCTTCACACTCCTCCTTTGCTTCAGTGTGGGGCTTCTCCCACAGGAGATAGTCCTCCACAAACTTCTCCAACATCAGTCCTTCCCACAGGCTGCAGTTCTTTCAGTGTGGGTGCCTGCCATGGTGTGCAGTCCTTCGGGAACAGACTGCTCCAGTGTGGGTCCCCAGCAGGGTCACAGGTCCTGACAGCAAACCTGCTCCAGCGTGGACTCCACAGGGTACAGGTCCTGCCAGGAGCCTCCTCCAGCATAGCCTCCTTTGGGCATCCACCTGCTCTGGTGTGGGGTCCTCCGTGGGCCGAAGGTGGATATCAGCTCTGCTGTTAACCTCCATAGGTTGCTGGGGAAGAACCTGCCTCACCATGGTCTTCACCAGGAGCTGCACGGAGACCTCTGCTCCGGTGCCCGGAGCACCTCCTCCCCCTCTTCCTTCACTGACCTTGGTACCTGTACAGTTGTTTCTCTCACCTATTCTCGCTCCTCTCTCCATCTGCTGTTCCACATCAAAGTTTTCTCACCCTTCTTAAATATGTTCTCATAGAAGCACTACCACCATGACTGATGGGCTTGGCCTCGGCCAGCGGTGGGTCTGTCTTGGAGACAGCTGCATTGGCTCTGTCAGACACGAGGGAAGCTTCTAGCAGCTTCTCACAGTAGCCACCCCTGTAGCCCATCTCCTACTATCATAACTTTGCCATACAACCCTTATTTTGTGAGAAGTACCGTCTGCTCAGGTACACTTCGATCTGATCAGAACTGGATGAATAGCACAAGTTAGATTCCTTTTTTAGGTGTCAAGCTGGAACAACAGCCTTGGAGACTTTACTGAATCTTTGTGCCTTGGGCTGTTTGTGTATAGCAGCAAAGCTGGCTTATTTGATGGCTGAACAGTCTTAACAGAGCTAAATAGCTTAGACAGCAAATCTTTATTTAGATTTAATTGCAGCAGAATCTAATTAACAATCATATATTAAAGACTTGAGAGTCTCTGGTAATTTCAAAAATCACCAGTGCTGCCAAAACTAAACCAAACCAAAACAAAACCAACATAAAAATCATGAGACTGATTGACATTGTGAGATTTTTTGCACTGAAGTCATGTACGCAATTTCTTCGGAAGGAAAATAATAGCTGTCGTTAAAAAGCAACAAACCCACAAAAGTGATTTAAAGGGCTAAATCTGAGAGAAAGAGCAAACTATTGGAAGAACTAGTAATGAAGAGACTTGCCTGCTGTAAGCAGCAGACTACTTAAGTATCAGCTACTTCAAAGTTTCAGACCTTTCCACGCTATCTCACGGAGTAATCTAGGAAACTTATTTCTATTTTAAGTATGGAGTTATAAAGGCAAACCTGTGCCCCTAGCATGGGTGGGTGCAGCCCTGCTCTGCCCGGCTGCCAAATGCTGAGGTGGGCCTGTAGCACAGGGCTCCAGGTAACATGAGGTTGGAGCTTGTTTCTCACCTTTCTCTGCAGCTGTACAGAGGCTCTTTGGTCTGCTTGATCTTGATGGGGAGATGGGAGAAAAAAGAAGTTGCAATACTTCACTGAAAAGGAGGGACACGAGAGCTAAGGTGACCTACAGTAATGATTTTATGTCTCTCCACCCTTCAAAATCCTCAGCTGCTAACTTACTTCTATCAGGAGAAAGTTCAGGCTTAGAAGTAAAGACCAACAAAAAAAAAAAAAGCATGTGACTTTTTTTCTTCTGTTTATCATCGTTTCCTTCGCTGCAGATGGCTGGTTCCCCCTTCGGGCCTCGGGGGGCTGACAGTACAGCACAGCCCCCAGCTCTTTCAGGAATGGCTCTTCATCATTGCTCAGAGAAACGTGCCCCTGCGCAGAACGTGCAGCCCATATGCAGCCTCCATACTGTGTCTTAGATGCACCTACTGACCACGTATGGAACGTGGAAACATGGCCTGCAGCTTCCTTTTTGCAGGTAAAATGGTACCAGAACAGGGTGAAGACCTGTAACTCCTCTTCTTCTGTCCCATAAGCTCTTTAGGTCCGGAGAGGACATCTGACCACAACTGTTGTGCTAGCAAGAGAAATCTGCTAGTCCACTTAACTGCATGACTTCCCTCTGCAGGCTCCACCACTTGGCCCTTGGCCACGTAGAGCCCCTCCGAGGAATGGCACAGCCCCAGAAGAAGAAAATCCAATGTCCTAAACAGTAACTTGCCAATATTCAGTGCAATGCAGGCAAAGTCAAACGGTTGTTTCATATTCGACCCAAAGAACTTTTCGGTGAGCAATGAGATGCAGCTGCTCTCTGATGCTGCAGAAATGAAGAAGTCAGAAGTACCTACAGGTTAATGAGACCATGAGAAATGCAAACTTAGTTACACAGGTTTTTTCCCTCCTGCGTGGAGTTCTGACATGTTGCTTTTCTCTGATTTTTTTTTTTTTCTTTTTTTGGCCCCAGGGCAGACAGGAATTTTAGCCCTCCAGAAACAAGTTTTGCAGGAAAATCTCATTACATACAATATATTTCAACCCAGAGCACATTTTACAGCCTACTTTTAAAACAAAGCTACTAGTTATGGTGGCTATAATGTTATTACCGGTGTTATAATGGGGATTTTGTGTCTGACCTGATTCCCACCTCATCGCACTAGTGGATTCGCTTGCTATTGCAAAGGCTGATTAAGCATTAACTCAAAACATAAATCCTAAGGAATTTTCCCAGTCATTTTGACATTTTCTAGCTTGCTGCCATGCATAAAACCCCCATTCTACAAAACCCGACGCTGTAGCTTCAAGTGAATGAATGCAAAACACTCTGGGAGCCATGGTAAACACAGACTTCTACACGGAGACACTTAATTTATTCCAGCTGCATAATTTCTCATCTCTTGCTACGTCCTGTATTTTCCTAATCAAGGTGAATTTCAGGTAAATCACTGAAGCTACTCTCTGCCTGGTTTACGCTTAGGATCCTAAGAGGATGCAACAACAAGCTGGTCGTTCAGTCCGTATTCTCCAAAGAGATAACTATATTCAACACCTAAATGAAAGACAAATGTTCATCTGGACAGAGAAGCAGCTGAAGCAGCTTGGTAAACTGCATTCCTAGTGGGAAGAAAGCCCTCTTGCCTTTAAAATCTAGGCTGTTCTCACAGTCAGAAACACACCCTTAGGAAACAGCAAAGAGATTCTCCCAAGCTGCACGTAGTTTCCAAATAAGGAATTCTCCACGGAGTCTTAAACAAAGGGAAATCATCTTTTTTTCCCATTGTAAGTCAAATGAATAATTTTTCCCCTATGAGAGACTTAAGTATACTTTTCCTAGATGAACACATTCACTTCAGCATTTTGAAGTTCCTGTGCTTTCAGTTTTGTTTTTGCAGAAGAATACAGCATTGATGCCTCGAGTTCCAGTAGGCAGACTTGCTTCTCTACCTTCTTTGTATTCTCCAGTTGATTGGGAAGAGCCTGTTCGTCCGCAGAAACAAAATGAAAAGTGGTTTGCTTTTTTTTTTTTTTAATGCAAACTATCTTTCTGAAGTCTGTAGAGAAAATGTTCATATGACAAGTATTTGTTACTGCTCCCAGAACGAAGGGACCGAACCCAGGTGTGTGTAACTCGCTTAGGAAAGAAAAACAAAACCAAACCACTACCAAAAGCCTTAATGACTGTCTAATCTGCTTTTGCCCTACTGGCCTTTTGCTGAGTAACAGGCTTTAGGGACATCTTACAATTAAGGTCAAAGATTGCTACGCTTCCATGGATTAAAAAACCTGCCTTTGAGCCCGTAGCTGACATGCTGTGGCTTTCCAGTTCTAGCAAAGCCACCTCTACGTTACACCGGGTTGTGAGCTCCTTGACAGAACTGACTCTGTCAGTGATGTGCAAATCTACAGCTCCTGTCTGGAAGTCTGATTTTTCTCCTGTACTAGTGCTTTGTACCAAGTTCTTACTTGCAACTTTCTGAGAGCTCTTTTAGCCCACAGGCAGACCTCTCAATTACTGCTGTAAGACCTCCCAATAAAATCAGGACCTAATTATTAGGGGGTTTTTTCCCCTCAGAGAAGTTGGTAAGCATTCAGATTTCATGGGGGCATGGCCTCTGACCAGCCTACACCCTAAGTATCTCCCCTGTACCCCTAGTATCTTCCTTATACCCCTGTGGGTAGCAGTGGCCACTAGCTGCTCCAGCCAACTCAGTCCTAGGAAGGTGCCACCAGGCCTTCTAGAGATGCTCCTCCTGAGCTGGCTTCGAGAACAAATACAGCGTTGGACTCTATAAAGAAGGCAACACAGCTGGAATTTCCATTCATATCATCTGACACTCGCTTTCCATCTCTAAGCTGAGGGCTAGGGCTCAGTTCAGAACGATTTTCTGCTCCAGCAGAGGCTGGAGGTCCTCGGACCTTTTTTAGTGGTAACAACAGCAAAATCAATAGATGCTGTGATAGGAATACTGGGAGCAGTGAAAAAGGTTGGTTTGGCTTTAAGGAAATAATGTCTTGATTCCCTAAAGTTTTCTCTTCCACTTGAAGAGAGGGGAAAGGTGGAGAGAGTAAGAGAGAAGGTTCACACATCTCCTGTTTCTCTTCTCTACAACACAATGGAGGGCAATGCATTCCACATCTGGCCTTAAACCAGGCACTGGACAAACCCCACCCCAGCCAGTGCTGCTGTCACACTCTCCCTACCACTCTGTCTCTCAGCTGTGTTCAGCCCTGGGAAGGCTCTCTCTTGCCAGGCATGTTCTGGCCTCCTCCTCCCACCCACCTACCCAAGTTTCCCTGGCAGATGCGTCTTAGCCTTGCTCCAACCCTTAGGATGTCTCCACCTACCACTTCCTGCTATGAAAACCCTTTAGAGTCATACCACATCTGCTTTCTTGGATAACAAGACACCAAATGCTGAGTGGTGTCACCTCTCAAAGGCACAGCTGGGGGAAGGGGGTGCAGAAGAGACTTACCGTACCTTGGCAGCACTTTTTCTGCTTGGATTCTTGATGTTCTGCACACATCAAGAACTCAGTCTATTTTAGCAGCCCTTTGAATTCCTTTGAGTCATTCCAACGGCCCCTAGAGCACCGAAGAGTCACCACGGTGAACACTCCCTGTAGAGCAGCTACTGCGTGGGAGTCTTTATCACTGTCCTACACAGCTCTCAAGATACGACAGTTCTCCTACTACGGTTGTGATCCTTCAGCTCAGTAACTTGGCCTTGATGTGATCCATAGTAACTGTTGGGGCCCTTACTCCACTTCCCCGCGCGTGCTGCGAGCACAAATAGGCATCTCTAACCTACTTGGGTGGGGAAGGGCACAAAAGCTTTTCAGACAGAAAGAGGCTGGGAGAAGAGGCAGGAAGATGAGAGCTGTACGGCGCTGTGGAAACTAAGAAAGGAGCTGCAAAGGGTTCCTTTGGGAGGAGATGTTCCACAGGAAGCTCAGCAAGAAAGAGGAGTGTGCTTTAGACTCCCTCTTGACAGCTTTTTTTTGTGGAAAAGGGAGTAAATTAGTTTAATGCGTCATTATTTAGGAGGTGGCTTGTTCTGTTTGCTCAGTTCTAAGTTATTAAAAATGGGAAAAAAACGCAAAAATTAAATCAATCTTCCAGAATCTCACTCCATCAGCAACTGAAAAGAAACATTTTTCCATTTTATTTCTAGCTGGTATTTCATTTAATGTTGCTAAACTGTAATGCTGGGGCTGTAAATGCTTCAGGGAACTTGAAAGAGAACTATTTCCACCGGATCTGAAATCACAGAAGCATTTCTATTGCTGTGGATTTCTCATACTGTACGAAAACAAGCTTTGATGCTTTTAAATGTAGCTCTTCTTTAGTTACCTCATAACGTTATAGCAGGAAAGGGTTCATAAATATTGAGGTTTATACCTCAAATAATGTCAAAACAATTAATGTCAAGATTCCTAAAGAGAAAAGATGTCATTTTATGCCAGTAGACAGCAGGGACAGGAGAGAGACAGAGAGAGAGACAAAGAAAGAAGGTAATTTACTAAAAGCTGAACGTTGAACAGCAGCAAATATATGACTATATTTCTAACAATGTAACTGTCAGAAAATGTATGCTATGAATCCTTTTGAACCCCTCAAGACTTGTGTGTGGAATGCAGTATGTGCCCAGGGCCCAAACCAAAGGCGGTGTACAAATGTTTCGAGGAGTTGATGTAAAATACTATAGGATTCCTACATATGTAGTGTAAATGATTCTGACTGCAATTTCAAGGGGGTTTTATGCCTGAGAAGAATAAAAGCAAGTCTCTCGTATTTCCAGAATAAGGGAATACAGGTGTGAAATGAGTACAGGAAAAATTAAGCCTTTCTCTCTTTACTTTCACTGGCTTTTTTACATTAGGAAAACCTCAGTCCTGACCAAAAGCAAGTTGCTGGGTTTTTTCCACACAAGAGACCAATCATTTTAACATTTCCTATCCAACCCACATTTCTATCCCTTGTTTCCAGGACACTGTTAGAGTCCTCACCATGCCAGCCTGATTGTCATCGTCATAAAACTATGCCCTGTTCAGTTTCAGAAAAAGAAAACTGGATCCAAATCCCAGGAAGGGTTCAGGGCTGTGAATCAGTTAAGGAGACTTCCTCCAGTCCAGAGTTAGTTAAGTAAGATCCTGAGCCTCAAAGATTTAGATGTCTAACTTGTATTTAAAGGCACCTAATTACCTTTAAGAATCTGAGCTTAAGTCCCTTGGGGTTAACTTGTGGCTCTCTCCTTCGCATTTCCTACGGCTGTTTCAGAGAGATCCCTGCTCGGTTTGCTGATGCCAGGCATTTCAGGAGGGAACAGGTCTCTTCTTTCAAACCTGTGGATGCTCTGAGGTTATCAGAGCAGCTAAAAGCTATGGTGCTTTGAAACACCTTAGGAATTACTGGCACCTTCTCAATCCCCATCGTGAATTTAGCTTCTTGTTCCCACTGACTTCACTTGGCATGCACCCAGCTACTGTCCCTTCTTCTGTATGCTTAAATACAACAACGTCTTCCACAAGCCCTACCTAACGCGCTACCTTCCGCTAAGAAGCAGAAGGCTTTTTCTTTCCTCTCCTGCTTTGCAACGTCGTTGCTTTGGAATCCATCCAGTAAGCTCCTTAAGCACACGGAGTCACAAGTACTTCGCACAGAAGGGTATTACATAAATAATAATAATAATATAATTAATAGCCCATAAATGGAACCTTAAGGGGCTTCTAATCTTCACATGTGCTTGGAAAGCAACTTTCCGAAACTATTTAATTTAGGTGAGAGCTCTTAGCAGCAACATAATAAGCAAAATATCAAACAAGTTTGTACAATTACACAGCCAAGTGGGCTCCAGCACAAGGCAGCATGTGTGTACAGTTCAGCCGTGGCAGAGCGTTGCCCATTCCAGGATTCCTGAAGTTGATTTTTAAACAAAGTTTGCAGGGAATGTGTAGGATGTATTACTCTTCGGCTCTACTCGCTTGAAACTGAATGAATTCTTTTGGAAGCAGTGGATTTCCTGCAATAACAAATGACATAACGTATGCAGTTAGGCACACATTAGCAATACACTGTTGATGCCTATATTTAATGGGCTTGGGTTTTTTAAGTTAAATGATGTCATAGATCATTTCAACAACTTTGTTGTTTCTGAGAACATTTTGTTCTCCGTTTTCATGGAAGATTTCAGAACCAAAATTGCAAGGAAAATAAGCAGAGTTTAGTTAACACTGCCGCTGGACTTCCTGGTCTTACTTGTGACTGAAATGTTGCTTATGTATTTAAAAAAAAAAAAAAAAAAAAGAGGTATCTTTGAATATTGATTTTTGCTTCAGACCAATTTGACTACAATGTCACTGCTCAGCGGTGGGACCTTCAAAGAGATATTAACCACGAAATGCACGTATTTTAGCAAAATCTTTAATGGTTTAGAGTGCAGCATTGGTCCACACGTGGAAATGAGCTGTCCTGGAAACCAGCCTTCCCAAAAGTGACTAAGGCACCGGCGACAGACCCTCTCCCTGATGTGGCACACGCCTATCTGCTGTCCAGAACTTGCCATTTCTGGTGCCTGACTCCACAGCAAGCGCTGCGAAGCCACCAGCGTCTTTTCCACAGGCACGTGGGGAAAACCAGCGTCCCCTTGGGCAAAGCAAGCTGGCGTTGCCAGCCTGCCCGGGAGAGAACTGCTGGCTTGGAAACTGCGGCACTGAGGGAGCCCCGAGGGCTGCGCCTTCTCACAGCCTGTCCCCAGCCAGAGCTTGCGTGTGGGGAACAGAGGATTCTCTGGGCTGAAGAACGCAGATTCGCCCGCATCAGCTTTCCTTCGCCCTGACGCTCCCCACCCCCCCGCCTCCGAGCGAGAGCCCTCCGGCCCGCCGCCGGGCCCGCCCTCTCCCGCCCAGCCGCGGGAAACAGGAGCCGCCGCTGCCGCCATGGAACCGCAATTCCCCCTCAGCGGGCCGGGGGGCGGTGGCCGACGTGGCGGAGGCGGGGTTGACAGCTTCCCGCCGCCGCAGCCGCGTCCGCCGCCCCCCCGGCGTCGAGTACCGTCCCGACCCGCTGAGGGGCTGAGAGAAACCCGGGGGAAGTCAGCGCGAACCGCAGCTGCCGGGGGCTTCCCTTGCGCTACGCGGGGCTGGGGAGTGCGTGTGAAAGTCCAAACGTTGTCAGCGCACCACTTGTTACGTGTACTTCTCTTTAATACCGTAGGAAAGCGGCAGCGGGCCAAGCCGGTGGAGAGTTTTTCCTGGCTGAAAGGGCAGGAATTGTACTTGAGGGGGGAGACGAGGCGCTTAGTGGAGGGAGGGAAGCCGGGCGGGGCGGGATGGCGGACGGGAGGGAGCCCACGAGGGTGGAAGAGGCGGCGGAATAACGGCAGCTGGAAGGGGCGGCCGTGACGGTCGGGAAAAGGAGGTTGGGCAGGATCTGGGGCAGGCAGATGGTGCTGCAAGGCTCCTCCTCCAGCAGCTGGAAGGACCGGGGGTAGG